>VWYK01080565.1:7926-22412 GCA_013399775.1 Semnornis frantzii | reverse complement strand
AAATATATACAAATACACACAAACCAAATATTTAACCCCAAACCCCTGATGACAATTACACCACTGCCATGGTCACCACTGATGCTGTGGGAAAGTACTGGGAAAATCCCAGACTGGACTCAGCAGCAGACAGGGGCTGGACTCAGGAGCTGGATTGTGGAACAGGATTGAGGAACTCATGAATCAGGATCAAAGTCAGAAGGACAGACAGAGTCCTCCTCTGATGACAGTCACTGAAGAAGAGACCTTCATCATCCCACAGCTTTATAGAGAATATGATGTCTATGGAATGGAACACCTGGTTGGTTAGTTTAGGGTCACCTAGCTTGTGCCCACAGGTACAGCCTTTTACTCTGCCAACCCATACAGTACACAAGATTTAGCAGTGACCTTAATCTGCACATAAATCCTTGGTGCCACCTAGAAAAATCAAGCATTATCACTACTAGAATCAGACACTGTCTGTGAAAACATGGCATTAATTTTGGAAAGCACAGCTACTTAGAAGAGAACTGAGCTGAACAATAAAGTCACTGAACAGAATTAGTTTTGTTCCAACTCCAAGTAGGACACCAATGTGAACTTCTGTCTAGCAGGATGTTTGCATTGTTGGACAACTGTTGTCTGTGTATAACAGGAATAATTCCATTCTTCAGAAATACTTTATCATTAAAGATCAAGAAATACAGTACTCAGATACTCTCTCAGTGGGAACCACCAAAGTACCTAAGACAAGGCAATGCAACCACATCATCAGCTCCTATAAACCAGCATCAGCCCTTCAAAGTCAGGCTAGTGACCTTAATTTACATTTTTAGCACCTGACTGAAAAATGTTTCCGTTTCTTTCTGTTTGTTTTCATTGTAATATTTATGTAATTTAACTACCACTGGACAGAAAGCAACAGTATCTAGGTTATAAAGGCCCTTTTACATATTTAGAGATACCTGTTGATTACTGGAGACACAGAGACAAGCATTGTACATTCATACTTAAGTGGAAAGATCTTTTGAAACAGCTTCTGTTACCCAATAAAACCAGCGCAACTGTTTCACCCTTCAGAAAGTTTAGAAATACATTTAGGAAGGTGTTGGGGGCTTTGCTTTCTTTTGTCAGTTTATTTGTCTGTTTTGAAATATCTGCTGTTGAAACTCAAAATCAACAAAAAGTCTCAAAATTAAAAAGGGGCTGCAACAAGAGATTCTTGATGGTTTTCACTCATTGTGGTGAGTACATCTTACTGGGACTCCCTTCACTGCAACCTCTATTCCTTTACAATGTTTCATCTAGCATGTTTGTGGTAAGAAACAAAAGGACCATAGGGCATTTTTAACAGGTAGGTTGAACAACTAACAGATGTGGCACAGAAGGATGAAGAGGTTTCAGAGCATGAAGACATTCCCTGACATCCGACAAAAGATGCTGATAATGATCCAGCTTGGGACATATAATTTCATTCTTAACATTGAGTACAGACTCCCTCCAGAGATAACTGAGGTGGAGCTGCTAGAGAAAGCAGGTGGAGATATTGGGAAAGTGCTCTCAGCTTTGCTTTAAGTGGGTGTGAGTGACTGTTTTCCAGCTTCTCTGGCACCCCTAAAGCACATTAGGCTACCGGAGCTTGTTCCAAGGTTACATCTTTACTGGATTCAGAAACAGAAATAGGCACAGACAATAGAAGGATACTGAGTAAGGAGAAATCTTAGAGCAGTACCAGCATGTGCCAGATTACCATGAAGTCTGAACAGTTACTTCTGCCCCAAGCCCCACTAGCTGCCCAGATGTATACATTGAGATATTGCAGCACTTTAGCTGCAGAAGCAATGGGACAGAGACACAACAGGCTGAAAAAATCTTTTCCCTAAAGCCCCTCAGCTTTATAAATACTTTCCTCCATCCTCTCCACTTTGTGGAAAATATCCTGATTTTGTAGTTAATGTTTGCCTTCCTAGACTTCTGTGGAGAACCATGTTGACAGTTCTGTACAGTTACACAGGATGAACTCACAGCATGAATGTAGGGAAAATTATAGAAGAGAGTTGATAATAGTGACCTCTTTGCCCCTTAAGCTTTGTTTTAGTGGCTCCTCTGTTCAAACTACAATTCTGTTTAATCCTGTCAGTCACCAGAAAGATAGAGCTTCATACTGGGCCCCGTGTTCTTCTTCCATCTTCCCGCTCCACTGCTTAGACCTATGACTCTTTGCAATAAATATTGGCCACTACCTGCATACCAAGCTTGCTTGGACTTCCTGGCACCTCAGATCATCAATATGAAGAACTTCTTGCCTGCTCTCAGTATTTTATCACCCTCTTTATCATTTTTTTCCCTTCTCCACATACTAATGTTATCCATGCTTCACTCCCTTATTCATAGACCATTTGCCCTGCATTCCCGTTTAGTCCTGCCTTGCTATCCCAAATCCCAGCTGACCCATACCAGTTTGTTTCTGCTATATCTCACAGAGCAGAGCATTTCTAAAGGGAACTCTGTGGCCTCACTAACTTTCTCCACTATAATTGCATTGTTCCTATATGCAGTGCTGCTCACTTCCTAGACTTACTACTCCAGTTCAGCTCAGTTAAATCTCAGACTCATAGTTATAGCCAACTATTTGCCATGTTTGGTTTATTCCTCAGTCCCACCCACTTCCTCTAGCCCCCAATTCAGCTGTTAAGGAGGATTTCACTCAGGTTTTCTGTGAGAAAAATTACAAACTACAATCTTCATCTTCCAGTAGCTTTGTTTTTTGTTTCTTCTTCCTTTTCTCCAACTCCTTGTTCATTCTTCTCTCCCATATATGAAAAACCTCCTATGGAGCTCTCTTCCTTCATTTCTTATATCTACCACTGAGCCAGTCTTATCCTATCTCCTGGCTTTCCTTATGGCCATTCTTGTTCTCTCATTCTCTCTTCTCCTTGACCTTTCACACTTGTCTCTTTACTCTCATAACACAAGTACTATCCAATCTCTTTCCTCTTAAAATAGTCTCATCTTAAAATTTTCTTTCCTCTTTAAACATTTACTTTCCTCTCTAAATACCACGTCTTTTTCTCTCCTCCCTTTTCATCACCAATCTCTCTGAATATGACAGGTACAAACACCACCTGGAGTTTCCCCCACCAGTTCAGTGTAGCTTCCTCTCCACTGCAACTTCCATTGCCAAAGTCTCTATATTAACATACTGGGCAGATTTCAGCATAGTCTGGATAGCCTCTTCTCATCTGTACTATGCCAGCTACCTTCAGTAGTCCCCTGGGATGTTTTAACCTGAAATGGTGTCTTTCTTCATGACATTAATCACTTTTCTTGCACTGCCTTTGAATCTGCTCCTTTTTCATGTCCTCCATGGCACTTTTCTTCTCTCAGCTCTGCCAGAAGTTCATGGAGCTTTTCTCTTTCTGTATTTTACTCCTTGGTAATTTCTATCATAGTTTCCACTACCATCTCCATGCAGCAATTTTCAGATTCATCCCTTTAACACAAACTTGTCTCCCTAGGTCCATACCCATGGTCTTTCTAATACACCCTCATGGACATACAAATGGCAAACAGAGTTTATTATAGCTACAACAGAGTTCCTAATGTTTGTCTCTCTTCTTTGCTATATGTAATTTGGTAATTCCCCTCTTGATCATCACAGCCAACATTATTACTTTCCTTGTTTTTCTGGTCAATAATTGGAGCAACATCTTCATCTCATGTCTCTCACTACATCCATAGATCCAGGGGATGTCTACATTTTGCACATTCTTTCTCCATCCAGGCTCTCATTATCTCCTGTCTTTATTACTTCAATATTTCTTTTTCTGACCTTTACAAACATGATCTAGCTCTCCATATATTCATTCAGGATGCTGCTAGAAACATCATTTTCCTAAGACATCATTCTGACCACATCACTTCTCTTAGCAGCTGTAGACTGCTGTCCCAGTATCTATCTCACTGATGTAATCTACTTGTCTTCATTAAGGAAATGTCACATTTTTCCTGCAGTCAGCCAAAGAGGTCAATTCCCACCACCTTCTTACTAATCTTTCAAGCAGATATGACCCATGACTTTCTGGTGCCATCTTTCAATTTTTGGAAGACCGTATCATAAACACCTGCAACTCTTACTCATTAACTTTCTTTACAACTCTTCAAGGAATCCTGCATTTCATCATGCTTCCAGAAATGCGGTTAGCCTCCTGATGTTTTAAAACCACTACTGGTCACACTGAACATAATTACCTTGACATCTCCTTGTATTCTCTCATAAGGCTGCATTAGTCACCAATATTTAAAGTGCAGTAACGTGTCAAAAGGATGGGGATGTTTTTCTAGTCCATGGTTTCTCATCCACGATTAAGGCTCATAAATCCTATGGTAGAACTCTAACTGGTATTAATAATAATGACTGAAATCCCTATTACACTGAGCTCAGGTAGAAGAGATTAAGTCACTCGCCTCAGGTCATGAAGAAAGACTATGGCAGAGCTTGGACTGAATTCTGGTTTTGTGAACCCTGCCCTAACTGCACTACTATCCCTTCTTCCATCTCTTTTGGTAGTTATCTACAAGGAATTACAGTTTCATCAGGCTCATCTGGGCATTCTGAATATTTATTTGTGGAAGAATTAGGCCTTATGAGAAAGAAAATGGGGACATTTCCTTTTTATAGTCTGATTTCTCTCCTGCAGAGAAAATATGTTAGTTTATATTCTTTTATTTCAAGTGAATTTATTCTAAATGGTCTGTTAGGGGCACTTGGATTCCAGAATCCGCATTCTTTACTTATTTATTCCTTTAAAACTACGAAACATCATCTCATTTCCTTCTTTTGCTCTTAAAGAGGTGAATATGCACTCAAGGGTTCCAGCAACATTTTGTCAGCAATGAGCCATTAAGTACCTTACATTATAAATGATTGTCATTATTTTTGCAGAACCTACATGACAGAAAGTCTTCTTCCTCATTTACTGGCTCTGCAATAGTTAATGAACTCATTGCACTCTTGAAGTTATTCTGAATGCACAGAAAGACTTTATATAGATATATATATATATATAGATATAGATATATAGATATATATATAAAAGGCAATATTGAGATGGATTTTTATTGCTGGAAATGACAAAATAGTTCAGATCATTACATCTCTATTTAAGTAAAATAATCTTTCCTGGGTTTGTTTTTACAGTAAACAGAACATATCTGCACTTATATTAAATCTTTTCTCCACGCTTCTTTAAAAGTTTTCAAGCAATAGACAGAAAGGATAAAAATGCTGAGATTTCTCTAAAGGATTTGGATGTTCAATTAAATGAACAGGAATTAAGCGTGCAGTCCTGCAGGCAGCTCTGCAAATATCAGTCTCCCTTGAGAAGGGCATGATCCTGTCATTTTTACTCAGGCAAAATTTCCATTTGTCTTCACTGGCAATTTTGCTTGAAAGCCAACAGCTTGATTGAAATTTGCCCTTTAAAACAGCATGATTAAAAACAGTTGCAGCTCTGTTAAATTACATATATGTTCTTATTATTTTTAGCAGATATACATTATCTAACTAATTATCTCAGCTGTGTCAGAAGAACATGTCAGGTTCTCATTACTTCTGGTAAAGATACTTTTTAATGAATTGCTATTTAAGTTTGATGCAATTAAAATATTAAAATTGCTTATTTAAAATATGATGGGCCAAATCCTCCTGGAACTCACATGCATGAAACACCAGTGATTTCATCCATCAAATTATCTCAGAAAATCTCTGGAGGAAGTTCTTCAGCATGAGAGTGGTGAGAGCCTGGAATGGGTTGCCCAGGGAGGTGGTTGAGGCCCCATCCCTGGAGGTGTTTAAGGCCAGGCTAGATGAGGCTCTGGCCAGCCTGATCTAGGGTAGGGTGTCCCTGCCCATGGCAGGGGGGTTGGAACTAGATGATCTTTGTGGTGCCTTCCAACCCTGACCGATTCTATGAATCTAGGATACTATGATTCTAGGATGCCTTTGCCGTATCTTAGAAACATGCATTTGTTTAACTTTCAATCTGCATCAATAATTATGGCATCAAAACCAGTGAAGGTTAAACACCTGGGTAGCCTAAGAGTCAACTCACAGCCTGTCTACTGCTTACATTTCACTGGATCCCTCCAGCAGAACTCTGCTGCGACAGATGGGAGCACAGACCTTGCATTGGCCTTTCTATCCAGGGACAGTTTTAACCTCCAAGGAAACACTAAAGGCCTGAACTTGCTGCATCACCATGTTCAATAAAACATTTACTATTGACTTCACTAGGATTAGAATCAAGACTTCAATAAAGTCCCTTTTGTAATGAGCCCATTTGAAAAATGGTTGGGATTTCAAGCCTACATTTTAAACAAAGCATTCGGATTTTCTGCTATATGAAGGATAGATGAAAAAACTCCTGTCCTCATTTACCTGGCAAAACTACTGCATTTTAAAAGTCAAACCTACAGCATTCCAAGGTATGTTTTACAAAAATAAATCTTTGTAGTCCTAAGGATAGCTGCAAATAGCTCTTTTCAGGCTTTTCCAATTGTGTATAAATAATCCCTAGTGACGGCCAGAGTAGTCCTGTTAAGCCTTCCTTCCTCAGTTGTGTCGTGCATCTGACAAACCAAAACAGAATGCTTTTATCCCAGAAATCTTGCATATTATTTGGAATGGAGGTAGCCTGTACAGGAATTAGTTGGGTTTTTTTCGTTTTTTTTCAGTAGTGGCATGAACTAGGATATATTTATATTCACAATAAAATCTTTTTAACATAGTATTTACTATGACTTCCATGGATCTTCTTGGAAGAGAGAAGGTAAGAGGGGGACTGGAAAAATGTCATTATAATTTTTATTTTTTTTTTTTTTTTAAATAAAATTGGATTCCAATGGCAGCCGGTAGAGCCCCATCCAGACAGGTTTCACCAGCAGTTTTCCAAAAGCAAAATGAAAGGTCTTCTGAGTAGTAATTGTCAAAATGGAACACACTCTGGTTGTTGTGCAACTTCTTTGTCTACTTTATTTGTACCTTTATAATTAAATGATATAATTCCTTTTTTTCCCCTTCCTTGTTTTCCTCTTGACTAGTGATGGAAAGTATCTGAGCAACTTGCCTTGGGATGCAGACAGACTCTGTGGCTTCCAGGGTTTTTCTGGGTCACTACAAGGCATATAGAAGGAGTTGGTGAGCTGCTGGTTGCCAAAGCAGACATAAACTCTGCCCTCTCCCTGCCACAAATGGACACTTAGCTGCATTTCAACTCTCTGCTTGCTTAGTGGTGGAGACGGTTAATTCACTGTTTTCTGGTAGGATGAGGGAATTGCCACTTAAACTAGAAACTCAGTGGTAAACAGACTAACAGTGGATCTAATAAGATATACAGAACACTGTACTCAAAGGAACATTTAAGAAGCAGGGATAAGTGATTCATGGAGGACACTGGACAGACACCTGAGAACTGGAAGAGGCTTAGAGTAATGTGCTGAACAAACCCAGAGCCGGCATGTTTCGACTCTGCAAAGCTTTAGGGATCAGGAATGAAACTCCAGTCCTGAGATGCTAAGACTTGATCAGATACAAAAGTAGAATCAAAGGACCGGCTTCATAAACTCTTTTATATTGGTCCTTCTGTACAAGAGTACTTTCCCTCAGTCCAAATAGCCCATTCACAGGCATCAAGACTAGTCAGGCGAGTAAAAGTTAGCAACACTGGGCCTTGGGTTTGCACATTCGATTCCAATAATTTTTTTACCGTAATTTCTGTTCTTTATGGTTGGTTTTGTTTGTTTGTTTGTTTGTTTGTTTCATTTATGGTAACAAAAAGAACAAATGAACTGCCTAATTTGTATCTAGCTTTAGAATATTCTTCAGGCCTTTGGTTCTTGTGCCTGTCTGCCTCTGCCTGAGTGTTCACTTATAACAATCTGTTTTAATTCACTGCCTATTTATCTAGCATTATTATTTTAAAATATGCACCCGGGTTCTGTGGAAATAAATTTTTTTTAAAAAAGGGATAAAAGCAATACAAATAGGGCCATTAGTGTCTGTTAATCTACCAATAAGAAATCTGAAGTGACACATCTACAGTTTTTCTAGCAAAATCTGACATAGAGCTTTTGCTTTATTTGCCAGAAAGTAAAAAGTAATAAATATAGAATTACAGAATTGACCCAGACTATTCAGAAACAACTGGTTTATAAAACCACTAGTGTCAGAATATTGTCAGTGCCAAGGGGCCTGATCCTGCTACAAGTCATTGTCTACAGCTTCTATTAATTTCAGCAGAGTTCATAAGCAGAATAACTGCAGGGTATTTGCAAATCTAGTTAAGCTCTTAATGACCATTTTTTGTTATCCTTTGATAGACAAACCTACCATTGTCAATACTGGAAGTTTTGCCTAGGGAAAAATGTAAGATCTGTCTCGAAATAAATGGATCACTTAGATCCTGTCCTGCTTAAGAGAAAATTAAAAATAAACCCAAAACACAAAAACCCCACACTAGAATTACCAACCCCCAATAGCATTTATATTCAATTACATATAACATTACACACCACATTTGGGGCCAGAACTTGCATTAGTTTTTCCAGTTCCAGAAGAGGTGTGCCATATTAAGACAACAGCTGTCAGAGGACAAAGGGCCTACATACCAACGACAGCATCTTTTATATGGTGCTTGCCCTGAATCTCCTGCAGAGAGAATGAATATGTACCCTAGTCAGGGTATTTGATTACTACAGGAAGAGAACATCCACAGCTCTTCACACCTGCACAGAGCATGCTCTGCCCTGGCACCCAGGCCTGCAACCTCTAACGCCAGACAAGAATGGAATTAAAACTAGAAAAGCAAAGAGATGCTGTCAGGATGGATGTAGAATACCTGCCTCATTTGGAACCCATAGCTGCTCTCAACATTGGACAGAGATGTATCATATAGCTGAGGATTGTAAAGAAACAGTCCAGTAACTGCCCTTAAGTGGGAGCAGAGACACTGGTTGACTACCCACGTAAAGATGGCTCCTTTGAATTCAGTAATTCCAGCACACAAGGATTTTAAACAGATGAGTATTTTACATCACTTTTTGCTAAGGGGAGAGTAAAATCCATTAATTCTTTTTGATTTAACAGAACATAAAGTAGACAAGTAATTCTGTAATATCTCAAGTGTTATTTCTGAGCAAGTCAAGCACTTTAGTTTATCAAATTTCCATTATACTTGTTTTTCTACATTTTCATGTGGAGATGCCGAAGGAACACACCTCTGCAGCATTAGTGCTAATGTATGTGACTCTTCATCATAGCTGAGAGTTATAGTACAGGCAGATCCTCACTCTAGAGAAACCATCAAAGGAACTATACTGTTGGTACCCAGAGTTACCGGTCTCCCTCCTCCAATATTTCTCTCAACATACAATGAAGTTTGTTGAATTTGTATCAAAATACCCTTCAAGAAGGCAAAGAGTGACACATGCTGATATCTGCACACACCTCCCTTATGTGCACAACCTGCACTTCTGGCCTTGGGCAGCATTTCTGTGAAGTGACTACCTGGCCACCTGATGTCCAGGAATACATGTGTAGGACTGCACTCTGTGTCTGAGCCCCAGACACTCTTGCTACCAGCTAAATGCTCTATATTTAGAGTTAGTTCACTGCACACACACACGCAGCCCACACATAGACAGAAATTACAGCAGGGTTTTTTGAAGACTGTCTTCTCCTGTGTTTAGCCACCTCAGTTGAGCTGCCACATTCTCTATGGTTAACACCAGAGTTGCCATTACACATAACCCAGCACCAGGCAGTTTAAGCAGTTTCTGGATGAGGAAACAGATATTTCTGAACTCAGGACAAGGCAGGTGGTGAAAGAAGAATGAATCTTACTTATTTCAAGTTGAAATACCTCTCTAACAACTGAAACTGCATTTGCCAAAGGTGAGTTCTGGTGACACTTTTGCCCGCTGTCAAACTTGAGTTTCTCTATTTACGCCCCAAGCACAGTGAGCACACATGGCAGAGCAATCCAGCCCTCCACGGCCAGCCCAGCACGTCCGCACCCTCACCTACATGGAGAAGAGGAACCTTCCCTCCGCACTGAAACTAGCATCAGGGTGCCAGGGTGCTGACAGGTTTTGGATGTGGTCACATATCCCCTACAAATGTGACTGAAGTCACCAATTAATTTCACAAGGGGTCATTAAACAGCAGCTAGTCATTAAAGGTCAGTCTCAACACAGACTGGATCCCAATTAGTGATCTAGGTTCCCTGTTACACCACTTGTTTGTACAACTCTATGCCATGCTACTCACCTCCGTTGCTCACTTTTAAAACATATGGAACAAAATATATACATTGGCAAACACATGTGAGAGTATATCCCTCATGAATAATTAGCTTTAAGCAATAATTCTGCTTACAGTGTCTGAAGAGGGAATTAACACAGGCTATCAAGGGAGTTTGGGACAGAGAGCACACTTAGAAAACAAGTATTTTTGAAGATTGCATGGTGTACAAAGCAATGATTTCACTGTGAAGGAAATAAACCACTGGGGAATCATCTAAATGCAACAGAACAATCATGGGAGGGAAATGTTATTTTGCTGTATGGAGTAATCATGCAGTGGGGCAGAAAGATGCTGTCATTCTTTCCTGAAAACCTCACAATCCTGCAAAAACATGCACCTTTTGTAGGTGGGTTTTATGCATATCTCCCCTTCCTGTACTTCAAGTCAAAGAAACATTTGAGGCCATCACCTTGAACTGGTACACAGAAGAAGAAGGACCAAAAGACAAGAAAAAAATCAACACAAAAATGCTACAGGCAAACAGATGCATCTCCACCCCAAGAGAAAACAATTCCTTTCTAATGCTCCTAATAAATTTGTGTAATGTTTTGTAGACATTGAAAATACTCCAAAACATAGCTCAGTGTAAATAGTAAGCTGGGTTTCCTCCTGCTCTTTAGCATTTCTCTTTGTTTACTCTCCATTTGAGGACAGAAAAAGCCTACATGTGAGCACTGCAAATGGTGTATTTCAGGACTGATGGGCCATTTGGTATGGAAATTATGAAATATAGACATATGTAGCCTTCAGTAAAATAATCTGTAGTTTTGCCCAAGCCACTAGGCTCAAATAAAATTTTTAAAATAATTAAAAGGAAACAAAAATCTAGTGTCTTCTTTACTAATACTTTTTATCTGTATGTGGAAAACAATCTAATGCCATGGTGATGGGCTGACTATATGAAGCTTAGCAAGGCAGAGACATTCTGGGGTGTGTCTGCTCTCACCTCCACTGTCTTCTTGCTCCCAAACCCCACAACTTCAGCAGCAGAGATCCCATGGGAAACTGCCCTGGCAGTGCTTTGAGAAGCAATAATCAAGTTTGCCCATCACAAGGAGAGGTTAGAAACACCAGTTTCCATCTATGAGCCCAAATGGCTCTGCTCAATCTCTGCCCAGCTCAGGAGGGCCTGGCATGTTCATTTGGTAAAAAAACAGCCCTTACCTTTAGCAATGAGCTCCTCCAGCTCTTGGTCAAATCCTTGTCGGTGGCATTTCCTCCAGAGCCCCATGTTGGTCGAGTTGTACTGTCTGTTGCACTCATCCACTGCGCTCATAGCAAAGATCTGCCTCCTGTTTCTTGCCAAGAGGAGTTTCCCTTCCCAGCGGTCCAACCTAGACCTGCTGGCCCTGAGAGGCAGGTTGTTGTTGGAGTTGTAAATGAAGCCAGGATCATTTCTCTTAGTGGTGATGCTCTTGCACCTCTCTCTATGCTTCCTGGCATCAGTTTCATACCAATGGTCAGAGCAGATTGCCACAGCCAGCATGCCCAGGGCACACAGAGCTAAAGAGAGGCCAGCATACAGCAGTAACCTTCCAGCAGCCATACCTCAGCCTCACAGAAACACCATAGACATCTTCACAACAGGCAAAGCCCTTGAGTGAGACCACGCAAAAATCTCCGGAACAGCTGCCAGATGTCACTTGGTAGAGACCATCTGAAACATTCCCAACTCAGTGGTTCACATCAACACTGCAGAGGGATGCTAAGAGTGCTACAAAGTTCTGCCCTGGAGGCAGTCCTGAGTCTCATCTGCCTCTCCTCCTCTGCAGAGGAGACCTGGTGAGAAGAAATACAGCTTTGAACCTCAAACACAATCCGGCCAATGATCCACTTAGGCAAAGATGTCCTGCTCCCCTCACCAGGAACACCCAGGGGCTGAAGTGATGTATTCCCCTGAGGAGAACTGAAAGCTACGGTTGATCAGTCCGTTAATCACTTTCAATCTGGCCAGCTCGGAAATCCAGAAGAGAGGGCTTTCACATCAGCAGGCTCATCACGGCATCATCACAGGACAGAAAAGTTCAACATCTAGAGATCTCCCGTTTGCAAGCTGCCAGTTATCTCGGTTTCAGGAATGGTGACTTGCCTTTTCTTTGTCAGTGGTTCAGCAAAAGCATCATCGTCTGGATGGTCGGTCGCTTGCTTGGGTTTAAAGCAGGGTCGAAGGGGAGGGAGCAAGACGGGGGAGCAATCTGTTGTTGTTGTTGCTGCTGCTGCTGCTGCTGTTTCAAATCGTGGCTACAATGTAACCTCCCGGGCTGGACGTGGAAACGCAGGCATGCACAGGTCTCCCCCTTAGCAGACTTGGCTGACAGTCACTGACATCTTGGCTTCGGAAACACCTCGGCTTCTCTCCGCAAGCCTTGCCATTCACTCGCCTGCTTTTGTCGTCTGCGCTGTCATCAAGGCAACGTAATGCCACGATCTCCTTCCCCCGGAGCGCCCCAGCAGCGCTTCGGCTGCCGGGCCGGGGAGAGGCAGCGAGGGCAGCCGCAGGCAGCCCCGGCAGCACCCGCCGCCGGCCGCGCACCTCCCGCTAGGCAGTACTGGAACCAGTCCTCGGCCCCAGCATCGTTTTTCCACACACACGCACCCCACCACCACCCCGCCCTCCGCTGGTATCCGACAAGCTTTCTCGGTGCCCGGCGCTGGGTCTGTGCTGTGCACAGTTTCGCTAACACGGCGGCACGTTAGCCATCTGCAAGATGAAGGCGGGCGGGCAGGGCTAGGGCTGGCTGAGAAGATGCGAAGGAATGGGGAGGGGAGGGAGGTCGGAGGAAATCAAACCAAAACAAACCGGGGAGGGAGAGGAAAAGGAGCTACACACCTTACACGGGGAGAGGAAAGCAGACCCTAACTGTTGTCAACAGCTTTCAGTCTGCACCATTTCTCTGCCATATGGCCTGATCTCCACGTTGGAGCTGAGATTTTTAGCTCAGCAGCTTCATACGAATTGTATCCCCAGCATCGGTGGTTATATATTCAGACATTTTTTTTTTTCTCCTTAAATTTCCACTCCCTTTCTCTCTAATGGGAATAACTCACCCATCTTGTAGAGATCAAGCGCAACAGAAGGCGAGCTGGAGTCCCCAAGCTTTAGAAATCTCATTTCACCGTTTTTAACCCAAATGAGAGCGAATCCAATCTTCTGTACACCTGGGAATCTTTCCTTGTTCAAACACCGAGCCCTGCAGCTTTGGCTAAAGCCTACAGATGGAGAATACAGAGCGCTGAGCCAAAAGCCAGTGATGTCACCCATGCAACGTGAGACTCATTTCTTATTTCTCTAGCCTCCTTAAAGATAAACTGCACCACTTCGCAGGCAGGAAATGTCAAAGCCTTACTTTCTTAAGAGGGGAAAATTTTAAACCTAGATTTAACTGGATCCTGCTCATTCTTGGTTACGAGCCCTTATATTGTGTCAACAAAATCCACAACAAGTAGAGCTGTTTGCTACTGCACCAAAAATCCCAACCTATAATGTAATATAGAGTGTGAGCTTGAAAAAAACCTGGACTCCAGACTTTCTGTGTGATCCAGAAAACTGAGGCCTCCATACTCTGAACTGTACTGTCTAAAAGGGAAATAAGCACAGCCATCTCTCTATGCATCAAAAACCCTCTGGATTCTGGCAAATCCTGCTCTATGAGTACTACAGCCTCTTGCAGCTAGCAGAGAGACCTAGTTAGCCCCATCCACCATTTGGGTTATGCAAACCAGCTACTCCACAGCATGAATATCAAACTGTGCAGCTGCTCCTACTGCACCAAAAAGTCCACAGTCCAATGCCTCTACACAGACAAGTGCCGCAAAAATCTACACCCATGTTGGATCCTACTGGCTTTTGACCCTTGAAGCCCAAGTTGTGTCATCTGAATAAAGAAATACGCACAGCCGTTATTGGAGCCACTAGGCTGGCAATAGCTCTTGACCCCAAGAGAGGAGTACTGGGGGTTTGCTAGCTTTTAACCCTAGCCTTACAACTTGCATTTGCTCCAGAGGGAAGAACCGACAGGGGACACAGTAGCTCTTCATGCACCAAAAACACATACCTGAATTTGCTTATGGAAAACAGCTGTGTCAGAAAAAAATGCATACAGCTGAATCTTACCAAATATTTGGGCTCAAAATAAACAGT
>VWYK01080564.1:0-10731 GCA_013399775.1 Semnornis frantzii | reverse complement strand
CTCTGAGATTAAGTCTACCTCACTAAGGAGGGGGGGAGGGAGATATCACCATAGCCCCTAAACAAATCACAATTACGAAGTGGCAGGAAATGTACTGTTACTGCAGCTTCTTCTGGCTTTTAGAAAGTAACTATTGTTTTCATAACCATGTTATTGGTGTACTTCCAAGACTAGTTTTTAAAGCAGACTTGTCTTTAACATGTGTCTGTTTACTTTATCAACGGTTTTTGAAGCAGCCTTCAAAGACTATTGCTTAAAACAGGTTTTCCATCCACTAATTAAACCATAATGATCCCTTGTAATGAGCAACATATTTTTTCCCCAAAAATGTAAATGTCTAAGGTGGCTGCTTGTGTCAGCTCTGATGGGAGAGGTCATTTCTGAAGGATCCTCCATCACAAACATCAGAGAACAGTAAAGTCAATGAAGAGCATCTGAAAGCAGAAGCAATTTTCTCACAGTCTTGACATCTTCTAGTAAATTAGTCACTCGTCGAGGAAAATGACAGCTATATAGCAGTAGAAAAGCTTGTAAAGCTCTTCATTTACCGTTAGAAATGTTGTCTATGTCACTGTCAAGCAACAGTAACATCCCCACCCTGTTTTACAGTGGTGTGCCCTATCTCAAGGGCGTTTCACAAATCACGTCTTAATAAAGTTTAAATAACAACTATATTTCCTAGTTCTAAACCCTACTTTTCTCTTATCTGCCTGATTGTTTCCTGAACAAATTAGCTGATAGACAAAATGAAAGGCTATTTGAATTAGTGCAATATCATTCCTCATGAAAACTGCAGCTCAGGTAGCTGTCATCTCTTTGCCTAGTCTGCCTAGGCAAATTCTAATACTTCCTGCATGCAACACACCGCAAGCTACATAGTACATTTCTTTGCAATTTCAGTGAAAACACCCCTGGAACAAGATCTGTAAATATCTATCTCAGAATCTGGCCTAGAGAAAGAATGGAATTTGAAAGTCATTTCAGATTTAATTTTTTCTCAGCCATCATTCTAAATAGGTACCCATAAACATACACTTTATTTCTTTAGAAATCATTTATAAGAATTCAATGTCCTTATATAATTGGCTAGACGAGACAGTTACTGCAAACTGAAATGCTCTTATTTACATGACAGCCAGCATATGGACAGCAAAAGGAAAAAAAAAAAAATCTAAAAGTGGATGCTCTAAGGAACAGCAAGACTTATTATCTTCAGTGGTAAAAGGGTAATTGCTGTTACATGGCAAAAAAAAAAAGGCATTGGGCAAATTCATATAAATAATCTCTGGAGAATAAGCACTTACTGGCTAAAGATGCTGACACATTGTGCAAGGCAATTACTGTGTGGAGTGGTGGTGATACCTTGAATGCAAACTCATTTGTAGGGTGCCTGAATATTGCAGAAAAGTACCTACCTGTAACACCGTGATGGCACAGATGCCACTGAAAAGACTCACAGAATTATACAATATAATTTAGAACAGAAGGGACCTCTGAAGATCCAACATCTGCACTAAGCAGGAGTGATGTCAAAGTTGGAAAAGGCTGCTCAAGACCTTATTCAGTTTTCAGTATCTCCAAGGGAACTATAGTCTCTCCAAGAGAGTTGGGGATTTCTCTCAGTACAGCCTATGACAATTACCTTTTGTTGTTTCACTGCGCATCTCTGGGAAGTGTGTGGCTCCCTTGTCTCTGTGAATCTCACTTACACACTTCTCCAGGCTTCTCATTTAGACACTTCTCCAGGCTGAACAAGCCCAAAACCCCAGGAACAGCTCACACATACTTCAAAGATATCTCCAAAGATCCCCTTCATGATGAAAAATTAAAGAACCAGAAGTCCCTGAGTGTCACGGTCTGCACACAAACATTACCCTTGGCTAAACAGCTACTCCCTAAAAAGTATGTGGACAGAGTACTACTTCTCATATGCTACCTGCTCTTGATGAGTTCAAGCAACAGCAAAGTGAGGTATTAACATCATCTCCACTTCTACAGATAAGATACGGAATCACTGGAAGTCCAGCAGCTCATTTTTCAGAAGCAATATGGCCACTCAGTGCTTTGGTTTCAGCTGCCTTGTCCATGGAGATCACTGCTGTTGTTGGTAGGAAATGTCTCAAAAAATCATACTCCATGGGTTTCCTCTGGGAGTTCATTTTTCTGATACCACACTTGCCCTCGAATATCTAGTGGACTGATTCTATCACTACATGTAATTATGAAAACCAAAGCTGTTAAAAACCCCCAGTTAATTACAAAAAGTGAATGTGGCATTGAAGCAAATTTTGCCTTAAACCCATGAGACTGTGAGATTCTTTTTCCACAATTATCCTAGAACAGCACATAGCCTATGTAATTGCTGGAAGACTCTCCACAGTGTAAAAATAAGCATGATATATTCTTCTACTATACCTCAAATTCTGTCAGGGTAAGATTAATACAAATTCCTGCACCTACTGGAACATAAAGATTATCACCCCTTTGCACTGAGACTGAGGAATACACTTTAGGACATCTCAATTTACAGAGCTCTCTCTGAAAATCTTGTGGGAAGGTTTGTGGTCAAAACCCAGTTAAAGATATTTACTCCTCTGAGTTTTAGTTTAAACCACATTTCTTCTTCCAGATAAAGCCCACATATTGTCAGGGCTTTTCTTTCTTTCCCTTTGTTTCCAGATTATGTAAGAAATTCACTTCATCTCTAAAGAATAGTTTCTATCCTTGCGAAGAAGCAAATTATTATGTCAAGTTTCTTCAGTTAGCATACCTGTATAGTTGTTTCTTTTCTTCTTTTCAATAAAAATAACCTTTTGTTAAAGGTTTCATTAGGTTTCCCCAGAGACTGATAACAGCCAAATCTCCAGGAACTCTGCAGGAACCACTACAGACTGATCACATACACTGAACAGCGAAATTCTCCTCAACACTTCTGTTCAAACAATGGCACCACTGTATTTTCCAAGTGCTTAATCACACCGAGGCCAGAAGCCTAAATCCTTTACCCATATTGAACTTCTCCAACAGTCTTAATGAAAATCAGACCTCAGGCAAACTATTAGTAAAATTTTAAATCATGAGAAGATTATCCTTTCCATTTTTAGCACTGAGAATGGATTACTTCATAGAGGCCTATACGATCATAGAATGAATAGATAATTCTTTTAAAGCCCACATGCTTCATCTTTAGGTAGAAGTGCAGGTTACTGTAAAGATATTTGAATACCATGCAGAAAGTCCCTCCTGTACCCTTGCAGCACATTATCATTAGACAATGGGGCCACTTCCCAAAACACCTTCAGTGCTTCAGTCACTTTGTTTCCCAAGTAGCTGCTGTAAAACAGTAAAGATCCTACTTAAATGCCACATACTGACACCTTAAATATTTGGATTCTGAGTGGAGAAAGCTCACCCCTTGACTGCAAACCATGTCCACATGCCTCATTGTGTCCCAGCATGCCCTGTCTCACGGAATCTGGCACCAGCACGCAGTGACTCCAGCGGTGAGTCTTCCACCTGCAAGGGGAAAAAGTTAACAAGTGGTCAAAACTGGGAAAGAGTTAACACGCCTAAGCACAAACAGCACACCCCACACCCCCCCCAAAAAAAAACAACAAAAAAACCCCAAACCCTAAAAACCCAACCAGTTACGAATGATGATACACTGTGAAGACTTATGGAAAAATCAAATCAAAAAAAGATCTGAAATAAGCATTGTAAACTGAAATTCAGATGCAAGGTTGCCCTTCTACAAAGTTACATTTCCCTTTCTCATTTTTGTAGGCACGGTTCAAAGTCACACAAAACACAGAGGAAAAAACCTTCATTGGGCTTTGTATTCAGGTTCTCTTTCTGCAATCCTATTGTCATACAACTGGTGATGTTCCCAGTCTGGTTTCTGTGTTAGGAAGTGTGCCAGCCAAGAACACAGGAAAGCAGCTCTCTGCAGCACTATGCAGTACACAGTCAGGCACAGCTGGGTGGTATGACTTCGGCTTTAGTAACACTTTCAGCTCCCCACTCTGATCTGAGACCCTGTCCTAGAGAATGTGCAGGCTGAAGATTTCTATGCAAAGTTAAAATACTTTTCTGTTTACTAATACTGTATAACAGATGGGTCATAGAATTTTAATGAAGAGTGGTGAGTAATTGCCCTATTGTACTATTTGTCTAATCGGAATTTCTTTAAGTGCCTATTTTTCACTGGAGCGAGAGCATCAAGGGAAAAGACAAGAGTTTCTGCAATAAGCACACAATTATTAAGGCAGTTGAGTGCTTATGGGTCCCAAAATAGCTTACATTGATTTTTAGATACATCTGGGAGAGGGTAGTTCCCATTAGCAGCTTCCTCAAAGAAGGAAGTTACCATTTAAAACAACAGTGTCTATTGTTGCTTCTTGTTGTGATGTCAGATTTACTTAAATCTCCAATTTTAACTCTAGTTTTGCCTATTTTGCCAGGTACAGTATTTGTTTACAACTCTGCATTTTCCAGCATTATATTGTTTTCTGGTGAAAATTCTGCAGGGGAATCACACAAGAGTCATTTCTGGACAACTGGATGCCCACTAGCAAGAGACTGACTCCAAACTAACACTTTTTACCTATACACTGGACAGATGGGAATATCTTCACATTCTCTTTCCTCATACAGTGTGTCCGGGCAGGTGTGTCCCCCATTGGCAGCATCCTGAACGATAATCCTGTACCGGGACTGCTTAACTGCAGTGGCATTGCCTGCAAAGTAAAGAAGGAAAAAAAACAAACAAAAAAAATCTTTCCAGACACAGTTGCTACCTGGAGTTAGTGATCTAACTGTTTTGGTTAAAAACAAGTTTTGTGTTTCATTTATATTTTGAAGGTATGAACACTCTGGCACTACCTAAAAGGAAGGAATGGTATGTTGGACCAAAAGCTACTGTTATTTGCTTTTAAATTGCTAGTAGCTCAGCAGAGCAGCTCCTGAGAAGTTCATAAATGAACAGCCTAAGAGATGCACCAAAAAATGTCTATTTAACAGAAGATCAAATCAGACAAGAAAATGAGTATGAGCAAATCCTTAAACACCTGAACAGGAAAAAAGTACACAAAACAGGAAAATGAACTGTCATAATGGAAGATTTTGTTTCTCAAACCACATTCTGGTGGTCTCAGGTTGCTACCACTAACCCATCTTTATGGGTCTAGAAATTATAGATGATAACTTCCTGATAGGAAAACCATTGCAATCAACAGAGGCTAACTCTCTGTTTAACCTGAGTCAGTGTGAGATCAATCCATCTAGAAACACAGCTCACAAAATGTACAGCACAGAATACAGCACAAAAAACCCAAGGTATCAGATTTATTCATGTATCTCTAGAACTTAAACAAACAGAAACTTTGGCTGCATAAGTGATAAGTACAAATCTAGACCTGGTTTAACGACTCTGCACGGCATTAGTACATCTGTGAATACAGTTATTCACAAATGTTAGAAAATTGTAAAGAGATCTCAGCAAAACTTCATAAAAGATTCCAGCCAGGAAAACACCTTTTAACAGTGGACTTCATCAAATGTGTCCAAAACAGGAAAGTGGTGTGCAAATTAGCACATTTAAAAGTATTCTTTTTCCAGCTTAAGACAAGGCTGAAGCCACACTAACAAGATTACAGTGAATTAAGAGTAGAAGAAAAACAACACAACATCACACTACGAACATAAAGTGCCAAGTACAGATCCAGTAGGAAAGGTTGGCTCTAAAAATATGAAGTTATACAAACGTTCCCTCACATGTGCTGTCACTGTGAGATCGCTGCAAAGGGACTTTGGACCTGGCAGGAGGTTGCTCACCCCAGTTGCTACCCTGAGGCAGAAGTGCATTTAGGGTGATCCACCTTCTGCTCCTTTAACAGCTGCTACTTCAGGCAGCTATACAGTCTCCTACAGTCTCCATTCAGATACCTGATTCAGTGCTTGCAAGGCCTCACAGAGAGCCTTATTTAAAATGTAGCCCAAGTAATCAGTCTTGTAGATTAAGATAAGCCTTTATCTTCTGTCCACTAGATGTCAAAATTACAGTTTATCATCTGATTTATAATCTTTATGAAAGTTCAAAAGCTTGTCTCCACTTTAAGTCTTCCTCTCTCTAAGCAAATTCAGTTCTTCATAGGTCCTAACCAATTACCTCTTGTTCACTTTCTTATGATACTGTGCCCAAGGAATCCCACTGCAGCCTCACCAGCACACAGCACGGTAACACCTTTGGTGTTTCATATACAACTCACCCATAAGCTTGACAAGTCCAACACAAGTTTTAGCATTTCAAATTGTGAACTTTCATTCGTTTTGTAGCTCACTGTATCTCCAGAAATGCCTGAGAGAGTACTGATGCCTTTACTTCTTATTCTGGTTTTATGCAAACAATTTTTCTGAATTACTTCAATATCAATTCATGTATTGTCTGCTGTGTTTGCTACCTCTTCCAGGTGAGCACTATCCAGTAATGGTAGTATTCAAGTGTGCAAGCTGTTCAGCACAGGAAGGACATGGAAGTGTTGGAGAGGGTCCAGAGGAGGCAACGAAGATGGTCCTGAGAGGGCTGCAGCAGCTCTCCTATGAGGACAGGTTGAGAGAGTTGGGGCTCTACAGCCTGGAGAAGAGAAGACTTCCAGGAGACCTCAGCCTTCCAATATCTGAAGGGGGCCTACAGAAAGGCTGGGGATGAACTATTTACAAGGTCTTGTAATGACAGGACGAGGGGCAATGGGTTTAAACTGGCAGAGGAGAGATTTAGACTGGATGTTAGGAGGAAGTTCTTTACAGTGAAGGTGGTGAGGCACTGGCACAGGTTGCCCAGGGAGGTTGTGGCTGCTCCCTCCCTGGAGGTGTTCAAGGCCAGGTTGGACAGGCCTTGAGTAACCTGTACTATTGGGAGGTGTCCCTGCCTACGGCAGGGGTTTGGAACTAGATGATCTTTGAGGTCCCTTCCAACCCTACTATTCTATGATTCTACGATTCAGCAAACATCCCACAGAGCTGGGGCAAAGATTTTCTGTAGAACTCTTCTTGGTTTATGTTCCAGTTGGATTGTGAATACAGTACATCTACCAGCCAAATGATTGGAGGCAGCAATGCAGAGAAGGATGTGGGAGTCCTGATGGACAAGCTGACCATGAGGCAATAATGCACATTTGCAGCAAAGAAGGGCCACGGCATCCTGGGCTGCATTAGGAAGATTATCACCAGCAGGTCAAGGGAGGTAATCCCTTCCCTTTACTCAACAATGGTGACAACCAAGTGTTGTGTCAAATTGTGGGGTTGCCAAGGGACAAAGAACATTGGCACACTGGAGTGAGTCCAATGAATGGCATAAACATTGTTTAGGGACTGAAGCATCTGATATTGAAGAAAAAAAAATCAGAAAAGCTAGGACTCTTCAGCCTGGAGAGGAGAAGGCTCAGGGGATCTTATCAGTATTGAACGGGGCTCTGTTAACCCCCCACTGCAGGAAGGTTGAACTTGATGGCCAATGAATGTCCCTTCCAACTCAAAACATTCTATAATTCTGCCACTGTGTATCAATATCTGATGGCTGGCATTAAAGGAGACAGGGACAGACTCTTTTCAGAGTGATATGCACTGTGAGGTTTTTTAAGTAGCTAAGTACCCATTTAACAGTGATTTAATTCAAGTCACTGTTCCTCAGCTTCCTGATAAAAATTCAATGTGTCAAAAATCTACCACCTTCCTTAATGAGAGCAGCTACACTGTTTAAAAANCCTTCCTTAAAGAAGGGCGCGAAACGGTTTAAAAAAAAAAAAAAAAAAAAAAGGAGATTGAATTTATTGGGCATGATTTGTTCTCCATAAATCCACACTGGTCAGTTCATTAGAATCTGATTCTTGGCATGTTTACATCTTGGGTAATAACTTCTTGTGTTTTTCTACATAAGGAAGCTAGGATGAGTGCTCTACAATTTCCATGATTTTTGGGTTTTTTTTTTTTTGGCTGGTGGGTGCTGGTTGGTAAGGTTTGTCCCGGCATCACTGTTTTAGTTCTTTAGGACTTAGGAATTTTTCACCCAGAAGACAGGTACTAGATGCCCTGGCATTATTTTATCACTTCCTTCTCTACTCAAACATCCCAGCTGGCATGTGAACATGTAATTTATGGAAATACTTATTCTTTAGTCCACTCCTCTTCTGGCTGCAGACAAGAAATAATGGCAGCAATTGTACATGGGTCACATTGTGTTTCTCTTATCTATCGGAAAGTAAAGGAGGTAAATTTGATTCAGTTTCCCTTTACTTTTAACCCATTTACATAATTCTTGCTATCTAATATCATCCCATAGCTTAATTTACATATTGATTTCTTGCTTCTAATTTTTTTTAAAACAATTTGAAAACCAAAAAGGAAACAAAATTTCGAGCAACTCTCATGATAGATAAAAAAAAGACTTACATAGCTGTGATCACTGTTTTATCTTCATGGTTTGAACCTTGAATATGCAAGTCATATACAGACCTACATGTGTCTTGTTTGCCTGTGCTACTACTTCCTGTTGTAATAGTTTAAGGACAGAAAGTAGACTCCAGTAGAGCTTCAGCCCTTTGTAGGTTTTTTATTGGTAGTTTTCTGCGCAGAACATGGTCCCAAGAGGTGTAGCTACCAATTCTCTCAGTTTGTTGAAGTTTGTCTGTTTTAAAAATGTCTTGCTGATATTGCCATCCTTCCCTTCTTCCAAGAATCATGAACTCTATCACTTTGTGATGATTTTCATTCAAATTATCTACTACCATTAGAATTTTAGCCATTTCCTTCCTATTAATCAGTACCAAATCTAAATGAGCTTCTCTCAGTAATTTTCTTCACCTCAAGGAACTAAATTATCCTCAACATTTATTGCACATTACTCAAACCCCATTTTCCAAATTGAATTTCCTCATTGGCTTTTCTATAGCATTTCTTACAAATGTTAATGAACATAATTTTTATATCTCATTTAAAATTGTTATAGCCTGATTTTCCAGTGTATTAGCATTATGTAGGATTTTCCTTTTAAAGCTGAACTTCAACTGATTTCAAGCATGGCTATGACACCTTGCCCTCATGACAAAAATCAAGCCTCAGGATCTCAAGACCATTCTATGTCAATGACTTTGCAACTCAGGTAAGGTTGTTTGAGAATTTCAGGTCTATCGGCCTGTCCTGTCAGCCTCCAGTCTCTCTTTACACACAGATTCACATGACTCCTATAAGTCCACTCTTCCCATTCCTCCCTTCATCTTTCCTTCTACATTTAAACCCCAAACCAGTACCCTGTCAGGGCTCAGAAAGGTGTACTGCTGTTCTCAGGTGCGGCACAAAATCCTTGTTGATTACAGTAGATTGTGCCACATCTCGTCCTTCCTTTTAGAGGAACCATTCAGCTTCATACTCTTTATTCATGACTAGGGGGGAAGGCAGAGTCTGGTCTAAGCACACAAACAATGACAGATTCTCTGAGATTTCAATCAACAAAATCAGAACTGTCTCTACAAGCTTCTGAAAGGATGAGTCTTTAACTTTGACCAGCTCTGGTTTGTTTATGAGAAACACAAGTAGCAGCTCCTTGACATCTGACACACAACAGAACTCCTTGAAACTTCTTATCATGGCATACCAACTTTTACCCCATCTCATTTCAAATCCTACTTAAGACATAGGGAAATAAATAGGACACTTACTATCTAAAATTTATAGAATTGTAGAATGCATTGGGTTGGAAGGGACCTTCAAAGGTCATCTAGTCCAACCTCTCTGCAGTAAGCAGGGACATCCCCAGCTAGATCAGCTTGCGCAGGGTTCCATCAGGTCTGTAAACTTGTTTAGACAATTAAGCATCAGTAAAATTTTGAAACTTCACACTTGACAACCAATGCCAAGAAGAGGAGAGATACTTAAAGGTATTGATTTCAGGAGGAAGATGGAAAATGTTAATTATTGCCAAGTACTTGCTTTTGTTTTAATCTCCCCACTTTAAATCTATGCTGACAAACCAGAGACCACACCAAGCAGTTACCTCTCCAGGACAATTTCACCACCAGGAAAGCAGGTGACAGGAAAATCTACATGCTGCTCATTCAAACCATTTCATACTCTGAAACTCCATATTGATTCTTTGATTCTTGTTTCGATTCATCCTCAAAGACCCACTAAAACAGATATATTACAGAAGACTGCGGTAGACAGTTGTCACCTTTAAGTATCTGAAATGGCAGAGAATCAATAACTCGCGACCACCTCCCTGTTCCTGCCTCACCAACAGGTGTTTGGATTCAATTGCACTTCTTTTGTGAATTATGTTTCCCGTCCATCTGTTATTGCCCTAAGTTCACTGCTGTCTGCACTTGTGAGGTATGAGATAATCCTTCGTCAGAAGACAGCCAGTTGTCTGATGACATTTAAATGTAGGGAAAATGTCAGCTTTTTTATTGTTAGGTAGTAAACTTGGATGCATATTCTCAGATAAACTACAAACAGCTTAACTGGTGAAGTTCTGTGTAAAGCTGATTTAGTGATTACATGTTTGTCTAAGCTTTGAGTTTATGCTAGTACACATTTAATTTTAAATCTGCCAGGCAATACCTGCTCCTGCTTGATCTGCTTAGTAATTCACCATCTGTATATTGTTTTCACTAAATACAACATTTCTATTAAAAAAAACCCACTCACAGATGTATAGTGGTTTACAAAATTTCATTATTG
>VWYK01080553.1:300-13418 GCA_013399775.1 Semnornis frantzii | reverse complement strand
CTCTACCATTCTGTGATTCTGATATCTTAAATACCAGTTCATAGTAACTGAAACTACTAGATTCCGAGGCCTTATTTGTAACTACCTGAGTATCTTTAATGATGCTTTTGAACTAAGGAGATTACTATTGTGAACTCGATTTTGAATAGCTCCTGTCTTCATCCTCTCTGATATGGACTTGGCAGCAAGATTAAGAGCATACTGGTCTCTTATTTAGGTGCTTGGAGAAGCTGATTCTGTTAGCAGTTTTGTAATGCAGCTGTATGGATACATCATCTCCCCTTAGCTTCATCCTTGTGAGGTGTTGCAGTGGTTTTGAACATCCACTGTCATTCTGGCTTGGGAAATAGCTGCACCAGCCCTGTCAAGCAGAGTGAAATGTCTAGTGTGCTTGGTTCTGGAAGTAAACATCTCCAGTGTGAACTGAAGACTAATCATTAAGCAACAGAAGATAAGTGGTCAAACATGGCTTTGAATTATTGCATAATTTAGCATGTGATGAGATAATGCTTGGGCAATAAATTATTAGATGTAACAAAATTAACCTAATGACCAAATAGTGCTTAGCCAGCTCTCCCTTCTCTCCAAGTCACACTTTTTCCTTGATTTTTTTTTTTTTTAAACAAAGATCATTGTACCTATCTACTAAAACTGCTTAGTTTTCTCTTGCTTATTTAGACCTCCCCTCTCAATGTTCTGGGCTTTTTCCTGCACCTTCCCATTTATTACCCTTAAAGTTTCCAGAATAACTTTTTCTTTGTAACATTCTCTTCACGTGGGGGGGTATGTAGCTTGGAAACTTTAACAGAGCACCCATTCACTACAGGAACAATAAACTTCACTTCTAGATCTTCCAGTGTGAGAAGTCAACTTCTTTCACCAGAGGCTAGATCTTGATATTCATAGTTTTCTCACTCTCCAAGCTACCGGAGTCCTCCTGGCTTGTTCTCCCAATGGTCTGTAAACTTGCACTTCATTTTACCTGTCCTTTACCTTCATTACTGCACAATGAGATGTCTAACTCTATAGATTTTCCTTGGTCTGTGTTTTCATTCTTACACCATGTGTCCTGGTAATGGACAAGTGGTAGGAAGGTGACTTTTCCTTCCTGCCAGTGTCATCCCTGCTTATTGATTGAAATAGGGGCGTATTGATTGACTTTCTGTAGCTGTCTTCCCAAATATGTGGTCATAAAAGCCATTAGAATTGGCCAGTTCGTAGTTTATTGCTGTTTAGAAGTGTTTAGTGCTTATGAGTGGCAAGTTCTGGAGCATTAGAGTTTGAATATTTGTTCTTTGCAATAGCATTTCCTGCAAAGGAAATGATTTATTAGCAGTGAGGAATCACAGCTGAGCTGAGGCCTGAAGAAGGAAGTTTGTGTGCTGATATGATTTAGCATTAACTTGCTTGTGTTATTCCTTACTAACTGTGAGCTTCTGTTGCTTGATGTTTCTGTTCAGATTCTAGAAGGAAGTACAACAATGGAGACTAGAGTTGAAAAAAAAAATGTAAGTGAAGATTGAAGAATTCTGGTTTAATGACACAAATATTTCATCTGTTGTTCCCAGTACAAATGCAGACCCGGACGTGATGCAGTGTTCTTAAAATGTCACTGAGTGCAGGAGCTGCGTTCTGCTGAAACCTTTCCCTGTGGTGCATGAAATGACAAATGGGTGGGTGATGAATAGCCTGGTGCTGTGTCGTCTGCACCCTTTTGAAAAATGTTATTCTTCTATGCAGCTGTTCAAATGAGTTCTCCTACCCAGACAACTGCTTTGCTTCTTCTCTTAGGTTTGAAGTAATTTACAAATACTTCTTTGACATATTTTCTGGTATTTTGCCTCAAAACAGTGGGGTTGTTACCATTTCATTTTTGGAAGCAGTCCAACAGGTCCATTAAAAAGAAATACATATTTGATTCCTTTTTCTTATAGGAACAGAATGTTCTCTCCAATATCTGAAATATTTGGGCTTGTCCCTCTGTTTTAAACAGACTTCTTTGAGGCAGAGATCTTTAAAACTAAGCCTAGTAGTGTAGAAGAAATTAAAGATACCCAAAGGCTGCTGCCATGTTGTGTGGTGAATGGTTTGAGTTACCCAGTGTGCAGATCTGCCCTAAAAATGGTCACTTTTCCCTCTGTTCAGCAGCAGCAGAGCTTCTCACTGCTGTTGTTTCTGGCTAGACCTACAGTCTTCTCTCAAAGAGCAGTTTGGATTTTGTTTTCAGCAGATTTTTGTAGCATCTTGTGTTACGGATGAGGCAGGGATTCTGCCTCTCTGCTCTGGTGACACCCCACATGGAGTACTGCATCTAGTACTGGTGCCCCCAGAGCAAGAGGGACATAGAACTGTTGGAGTGGGTCTGGATGAGGCCATGAGGATGGTCAGAGGGCTGAAGAATCTCCCCTATCAAGACAGGCTGGGGCTGTTCAGCCTGGAGAAGAGAAGGCTCCAGGGAGGCCTTGAAGCAGCTTTCCAGTACCTGCAGGGGGCCACAAGAAAATCAGAGAGGGACTTTTGCACAAGTGCTTGTCGTGATAGAACAAGGGACAATGGATTGACGCTTGAGAAGGGGAAGTTTAGACTGGAGATTAGAGAGAAATTCTTGACAGTGAGGGTGGTGAGTCACTCGAACAGGTGGTCTAGGGAGGTCGTAGATGCCCCCTCCCTGGAAGTGTTCAAGGCCAGGTTGGATGATGCCTTGAGTAATCTGGTCTAATGGGAGGTGTCCCTGCCATGGCAGAGAAGTTTGAACTAGATGATATTTAAGGTCCCTTCCAGCCTAAACCATTCCATAGATCTACGTTGCAAACATTTGGTAAAGGCTAGTATTGCATTTTATTAGCCCCTTTCTTGTAATCAGACATCTTGGTGGTCTCCTCCAGACCCCACTCTGGTATCCCAGTGTATTTCTTGTCATGGAATGCCTAATACTGGGGCTGGTGTTCTGGACGCAGTCCCAGGAGAGCCAGGTAGAGGTCTGGCTGCAGTCTCCTGCAGTGCCATCAGCTTATGGTGCTTCCTGCTGGTGTGGCTATGGCTTGTTTTTAGGTCTAGACACCAGTGAGATAAGATGTAAAATGCATGGATTGTTTTTTTTCTAAGCATGATTTATTATCTGAAGGAAAGTCTTATGATAAGCACTTTTTTGCAGTCATCCTTTGTGTGTCTTGAGTGCTTTGAGCTTTATGACTTTAATTATTAACTAAGCCTGTTTGTTCTTAGCAGTGAGAAGAGACCTTCTCTATATTGGGTCAATTTGTATGGTTTATATTTAAGTAGGAGAGAGTGGTTACTTAGTAGATTACATTAAACTTCAGCCAGTGAGCTAGTATTGATCTCATCATGCACCAAGCTCTTCCTCTTGAGTTTCCTTAGCTGAGGAGCGGAAGTGTGTTCCCTGGTGGCAGGAGAGTAGCAAATGGAGTAAATCGCTATAGATTTTGGTTCCTGATTTTCCCCAGACATGATGTACAGCACTCACTGGTGGCTGCCCATGGACTCTGTTCCTTCTGGGCTGTGTTAAGCATTCAGCAAATGGTGACTCTGGGCTGGGAGCTGAAAGGCAGCCTGCAAAACCACTGTGTGTGTTGATCATCTGCAGTGGCCTCTCCAGGGTGGGGCTGTTTGGTGCTGCCAACTACTGACCTTTCTCCTTGTGGCTAGAGGGTTTTGCTGGTATAAACAGCTCGGTACATATGAGTGCTTTTTTTAGGCTTTGCTTTTAGCAGTTTTGAGAGAGCACTAAGGGTTGGACACTGGAGCATAGGAGGTTCTACATGAACATAAGGAAAAACTTTTTCACTGTGAGGGCAACAGAGCCCTGGAGCAGGCTGCCTGAAGAAGTTGTGGAGTCTCCTTCCCTGAAGACATTGAACCCCCAGCTGGGTGTGTTCCTGTGTGACTTGCCCTAGGTGATCCTCCTCTGGCAGGGAAGATGGACTTTTGTCCCATCTAACACCACCTATTCTGTGATTCTGTGACTTCACGACCTCATTCTCAAGCTTCAGGCTTCCTTAAACGGAAGAGTGACTCCTGAAAGGAGTCAGTCTCTCTCTCTTCTCCAGTTGTTTCACTTGTGGCTGTTTGTGGACAGTTCTCTTACCTTTTTTTTTTCCTTCAGAAGTTGGTAGTATTCAAAAGTTAGTAATTTACTTAATCTTTATGATACAGATAAGGAGGAAGTGGTGATATGACTTCCTCTTGAGATAGTTCACTAAGCTGCTGGCTGCTGCAAGGGGCACTTCTGAAGGTAAAGTAACATGAGCTTAAAGATCCGGTCCCTGTCCTTTTGGGAGACTCGCTAGCAGCCTTGTGCTAGTGTTTTTCTCTTGTACCATTACAGATGACATTCTGTTGTTTCTGACTGGGCAAGATCTGTCTCTAAGGCAGCAAGTCCATTTCTTCATGATGGATTCATGTATCAACACATGATACTAGATCGTGCCTGAGGAAATCCAAAGCTGTTGCTCAGAGATGCAGTAATTTCAAATATCAATTTATGTTCCCATTAAAGCTAATGCAATCACTGCCCCATGCAGCAGCTTATCACCTTTCATTTACACCCCTGCAAGATGGTGTGCTGTAACACAGAGTAAGCTGTGGATTAAAAATAATCCTCCAAAAAGAGGAACCTGAGACACTGAGCAAATGCTTCTCCAGTTCTCAGATCCTGTTCTCTACAGCCTTCCAATGATGAGCTTTTTGCATTAATCAACTGTCTCTTGAAGCTTCAGGGGGAGAAGCGGTGCTGGCCTTACAGGCCAGGAGCATTTAGACATCCATTATAGAAATCATGTGAAATTTAAGTGATGCAATTGCACATTCCTCCTAATACCTAGATAAGATCTGCACTTACATGCAGAGTGTTGGGCTAACCCCAGGCAAGGCTGAGTGGGGATTTGAAGAAATGATTGGGGTATTTCTTTTTTCTTTCTTGTATTACTGAATGGTTCTTTCTTCAGCTGAAGTTAGCCTGCAGCCCTCTTTGAGATAAGGTTTTCTCCTAGTTCCACAGATATCAGTAATTACAGAAATACACTGAAATTGTCTATAAGCAAAAGACTGTGCTTCAGACAATTAACGAATGATTAGGACTTCCTGAATAGTTAGGATGGATTGATACAATTTCATGAGTTGCCAAATTTGGAGTCATGACTTACCAAACATATTTGAAACGAAAAGCTGGACTTGTAAAGGCAGAGGTTTCTTTCTTGGAGTGGCTGGCTGGTTTCAGGCTTCAGTTTTATTGAGTATTTGATTGATAGATTCATGGAATGGTTTAAATTGAAAGAGATCTTCAAGATCATCTGGTTCCAACTTCCCTGGCATGGACAGAGACACCTCCTGCTAGACCCGGTTACTCAAGGCCTCGTCCAACCTGGCCTTGAACACCTCGACAGAGAGGCCATCCGTGACCTCCCTGGGCAACCTGTTCCGGTGTCTCATCACCCTCACTGTGACAATTTCTTCCTAATTTCCAGTCTAAATAATCCCCTCTTCCAGTTCAGCCATTGCTGCTCATCCTAGCACTACGAGCCCTTGTAAAAAATCCCTCTCCAATCTTCTTGTGGCCCCCTTCAGATACTGGAAGGCTGCTCTAAGGTCTTCCTGGAGCCTTCTTTCTCCAGGCTTTCCATTACCTGAAGGGACCTATAAGAAAGCTGGGGAGGGACTTGTGGTAGTTACTCCCAGTAGTCATGCTTGGAGGAATGCAGTTAATGTTTAATGAAGCTTATAGCTTCTTTTGGTTCCCCAGCTCTAGTCTGTTAGTATTTAATGCCCATGAATTTGTAGCTGTGGACTTGCAGTTGTTTGGAGCTGCTTATTTTCAATTACTGTGCAGTTGTCTGTGCTTTGGTGCATGTAGTATTTGTGTTTGTTGCTCAGCCACTATTCTCACTGGTGGATGTACCTGTCTGGTGCTTCTCTTCCTTCTGCTCCATGGTATTATTTTCCTCCAGGGCTGAAGGGCTGAAGATCTCAAAGAGATCTGAGGGGAAGACAAAGGTAATAAGCACCACTGCATGTGTTAAGTGATAGTGGATATGAAGGAAAAGAAAGATCAGATTCTGAAAAAAATGGTTTAATGACCTGGATCCTGAGCTGGCTGCAGTGTCTGTTTTTTTGATGCCCATTAGTGGTCTGTTGTTCTTTGGCTGTTCAGACACCTTAAGGTGTTGAGGGTTGTGCCTGTCTGTTGGCCAGCACCTTGAGGTAACTAAATTTGGACAAAACTGGTTTCACATGGAACTAGCAGCAGAGATCTGAACCTAAATTTCCTCTGGGAATCTAGGAATAACCCTTGAAGTATTTTTAACTTTGCAGCAGGCAACCAAGTTGCAAATGTAGTTAAACTTAACACAGGCTAATTTCTTTTTTGATGAATCTGAACTCATCTAATTAACTGGCTTAGCCTGAAATCTGCTTGTAAGGTGTTACTTACTCTGCCTTTCATCTGAAATGCTGGTAACTGGCTTGTTCGTCCTGGAGGGGAACCTTGTGGGGTTTGCCCTCTTTGTCGCTAGACAATGCAGAGAAAAACAGGCAACGTAAAACTTTGGTACTCAGTGCTGTCCAGCACAAAGTGTAACTTAAAATCTGCCATGGACCTGACTTGGAGTGCCCATGCTTGTGGAAGTGACACCTCAGTTGAGCTCCTGGGCTGGCAGGAGGGGTTTGCAAGCCGGTTTGGGCTTTGAAACACAAGTGCTCATGTAGAAATAGAGTATTGATTGTAGGGATGTGTCAGGGAGCTCTAAAATGGCTTGGCTGCTTATGGAGTCCTTGAAGTCAGCTGCTGTTTGCCTGCTTAAATTCCTTAGTTGAAGTGGTTCTGATGGATGTGCTAATTTGAGCAGTCAGCAGTGAAATGCAACTTTCTAAATAGTTTGTTTTCCTTTTACAAGTCCTATAAATGAGGAGAGGAGTGAATCTGAAGAGCTTTCTTTGCATCTACTCTGGAAGGAAGGAAAGTTGGTATATTCTTGAGACAGTGTTTTGCCCTCAAGTTTTCATTCGTGATGGTTTTTTAATACAGGAAATAAAAGCTAAAGGGGCTCTTTACATGGCTTGAGACTGCTTGCAACATAGTAAACACTACTTTGTTTCCATTAGACTAAAATAAAACCCAACTTGATCTATCTAATCCCCTTAAATACCTAACAATGCATTTTTTTAGGGTGGCTTTTGATGTAGTCGTAGATAAAAGTGATCAGAACATTTAAATATGTAGCATGGGACAAGTGATGCAGAGGAAGCTCTGCAAAGGTGGTGCATTTACTTCAGGAGTTTCAATTAGTTCACTGTGTGGGAAACACAATTCTAAGTTTCCCTTGAGTCTTAAACTTGCACTGAAAAAACATTTTACAGATACACAGATTGCATTGGGTTGGAAGGGAGTCTCAAAGTCATCTTGTCCAACCCTCTTGCAACCAGCAAGGACACTTCCAACTAGATCAGACTGCTCAGGGCCACATCAAGTCTGATCTCAACTGTCTCCAGGAACTGGGCTGCAAGCACATCCCTGGGCAACCTGTTCCAGTATTTCACCACCCTCATTGTGAAGAACTTCTTTCTGATGTCCAACTTAAATGTACCCTTCTCCAGTTTCAACCATTGCCCCTCACTGTCACCACAGGCCCTTCTAAGCAGTCCCTCCCCAGCCTTTCTGTAGGTCCCCTTCGGATGTCAAAATGTGGCATTGAGGTCTCCCTGTAGCCTTCTCCAGGTTTTGTGATGGATTGAGATTAGAAGCACAGATAGATTCCACTAAATAAGTCTATTTGGAAAACTAATTAGATGAACCATTAGCAATATTGTTAGTGCAAAATCAATAGTAGTAACTGTAGCTGAGAACTTAAAGTAACTTATTTTGTCTTTACTTAATTAAGAAAATCTGGTGCCTGGCTCCTAGTGTCTGTACCTTTCTCCAGGCAATTTGGTATAGTCATGCTTCTGCTGTGAGTGTTTTGCTGTTAATTTATTATTTGCAGGCAGAAAGGATTTCTCTTGTGGGATATTCATACTCCAGAGTTATAGTTACTCAGAAGCATTTTAGGTCGTTTATTGCAACCATTTGCAGTGATATCAGTGAAAGACCTGATTGCTTTAATACAGGATTTAAGTATTGAATTTCTTGCTCTGGGCAAGCATATGTGGATTGCTGATGTACTTGCACAGAGAATCACAGAGTGCTAAAGGTCAAAAGGGACCTCCAGAGATCAAGTACAACCCCTCCTGCAAAGTGGGACCACCTAGGGCAGGACACATTGGATATGTCTGGGTGAGTTTTGTAGATCTCTAGAGAAGGAGGTTCCACAGCGTCTTTGGACAGCCTGCTCCAGGGCTCACAGTAAAGGTTTTTTTCTCATGGTGAGATGGAATTTCCTGTGGTCGAGTTTACATCCCTTGCCCTTGATCCTGTTACTTGGGTGTACTGAAGAGACCTGGTTCCATCCTCTCGACTTTTCAGATATTCGTAGGCATTGATAAGGTCCCCTCTCAGCCTTTCCTTCTCCAGACTAAAGAGCCCCAGGTCTTTCAGTCCTTTCTTCTAAGAAAGGTGCTCCAGTCTCTTGACTGTCCAATATCTGCCCAAAAAGGCTGAGCGACCACAGAGTTAAGGACATGAATGGATAGAGCTCTAAAACAGGTAACACTTGTAAGCTGAAGGTGTCATTAAACCTGCTGTGGTGCTGGGAAAGGGCTCTTGAGTCCATCTGGAAAATAACGACAGTTTTCAGCTGGAGTAAAATGTGATCAGTAAGGCTGAGGTGGGGCACTGCAGTAAGACTCCCTGGCTGCTCCTCACTGTTGGGTGCTCTTGCACAATCTCTGATTTTACTGTTATTATTGATTCAAATTTGTTCAACTACCAGCTTGAGCTGAGCAATTGAAAATGTTACAGCAAGGCTTAACATAGTCCTCAAACCTTGCCTAGGTGAATCTGGAACAGATTTTAGTTTTTAGTTAGCCCATTCTGCATTAAAGTGGTACTTTCTGTTTTGAGGGTCAGGTGTAGAGAAAGTGATTTTAGCTATTTGGGGCTCAACATACTTTTCAGCAAAGTAGTTTGTCTGATGTGTAAGTTTTGCAAGCCTTCATGGCTGGATACTCAGGAATGGTGCAGGGATGAGTCATGAAATTGCTACAATTACACAATCCAGTACTCCTTGGCCTTGTAAATAAGAAATATTAATACAGGATGGATACAGGCAGGTTTGGGATATTGACTCTTTACTCCAGCCACTCAGAAATTAAATGAGAGTTTGAGTGTCTTTGAAACAGCTACCTAAGCACAGATACAGGCTGGGTGAGGTGTGGCTCAAGAGCAGCCGTGAATAGAAGGACTTGGGGGTGCCAGCTGATGATAAACTCACCATGAACCAGCAATGGTTGCTGGCAGCCCAGAAGGCAGCTGTGTGCTGCTGGACTGCATCCAAAGCAGTGTGACCAGCAGGACCTGAGAGGGGATGTTGCCTTTCTACTCTGGTGAGACACCACCTGGAGCACTGCATCTGCTTCTGGTGCCCCCCAGCATAAGAGGGATGCCCTTGTAAAAAGTCTCTCCCTAGCTTTCTTGTAGACCCCCTTTGGGTACTGAAAGGTTGCTATTAGGTCTCCCTGGAACCTTCTCTTCTCTAGGCTGAACAGTCCCAGGTCTCTCAGCCTGTCTTTGTGACTGAGGTGTTCCAGATCCCCAGTCATCTTGTGGCTCTCCTCTGGACCCACTTTGTCAGGTCCATGTCCTTCCTGCATTGAGGGCTCCAGATCTGGGTTCAGTACTCCTGGTCTTAACCAGAGTAAAGTCATTCCTTTGTGCACACAAAAAAGGTCCCTTGAGGAATGTAGAAAGTACAGCCCCATGCCAAGTGACTTTCCAAACAGAGTTTCTGAAGATACTTGGTGGTAGATAGACTCAACCTATGGTCCAGTGTCACTGTGAAAGACTTTGAAAGCAAAAGTCTAAGGTTCACCAAGTTAAGCTTATTTTGATTTTAGATAGTCCTGTGAGAAGCAGGGAATTTGACTCAATGATCTTTATAGATCCCTTCCAGCTTGAGATATCCAGAAATTTTGTCTTGGAAGTTAACTGTTGCTAACCATGGACATGTCTATATTTGACATCTGTACTAGTGACTGCTTGTTTCAGCTTAATTTAAACTATTTTTGCAAGGACAAATTGAGCTCAGTCCTCTTCATTTCTTACCTAGTTAGCTCTTCTCCCAGTTACCAGGTTTTATTTTAGTGCAGTTATTGCTGGAAGCTCAAACAAAAATATACTTGAAATACTAAAAGAGTCCACTAAGATGCAACAGCTGAAGGCAAAATTAGAAAAAGCCCTCTGATACTGAAAATATGGTACCATTTTTGTTTGGCTTCTGACTAAGCACCCAGAAGTTTACAGGACAACAGGGTAATTTCAATACCAACAGACAGTTACCCAGTTCGTGTTCTGAGTAGCTAAAAACAAATCCTGTGGTCTGACCAGAAGTTGTAGGTGGGATGTTTTTAAGGCACCTAACATTTTATGTGCCCAGTTTGACACCTCTCTTAGATTGATAGACTGGTTTGGCGTTGGAAGGCACCTTAAAGATCATCTAGTTCCAGCCCCCCCTGCCATGGACAAGGATGCCTTCCACTAGACAAGTCACTCAAGACCCCATCCAGCCTGGCCTTGAACACCTCCTGTGATTTATTTATTTATAAAACCGCATGTTTTGTCTTCCTAAATAATTAATGGAGAAATACTGGAAGGAACCATTTTCTCTGGGCAACTTGAGTGAGGTTAAACCCCCAGCTGGAGATATGTCTATGGTGGTGCTGTCTGTGAAACCACACATTTTTACTGACCAGGTTTAAATAACTTTCCATGCGTTTGTATGCTTCAATTTGGGCATCCTTAATGTCATTCCTCCCCTTATAGCCTGTGGCTATGCTTCAGAAGGCATTTTTTGAAGGAATGACTCTTTGCTATTGGGTTGGCATAAGTGCAGTCTTGTAAGTATCCTCCTATTTCTGACCTCGCGTTTGTAGAGCACTGTAGTAGTTCTGCATTTCCTTGCATACTCACATGTACAGGTTTTGAAGGCTGTGGTAAGTAAGGGATGTGTCTGGGAAAGAGCAGCCTGAGGAAGGGTCTCATCAGTGCTGATCAATACTTCAAGGGTGGGTGTCAGGAGGATGGGAGCAGGTGTTTTTCAGTGATGCCCAGTGACAGGACAAGAGCTAACAGGCACAGACTTGAACATAAAGTTCCATTGAAGCATGAGGAAAAACTAATTTAAGAGTGCTGGAGCCCTGGAGCAGGCTGCTCCAAGAGATGTTGTAGTCCTTCAAAGTCTTCTGGATGTGTTCCTGTGTGACCTTCTCTAGATGAACCTGCCTTGGCAGGGGGATTGAACTTGATGATCTTCAGAGGTCCCTTCCAACACCTACCATTTTGTGATACTGTGTGATCCTTGCTGTGAGAGTTGAGTCACATTCTGTGTAGCTTATTAGTGGTTCTACAACTCCATTTAGTTTGCACTTCAGTATATTTTTGAGTCTCAGTAGATAAATGAAGAAAATCCCCTGTTATCCCTGATCAAGTATCAAGATGTTGTTAATAAACTATGTTGAGCAGGATTAGAAAGTGGTGCCCATTCCACCCTAAAGAGAGGCTTGCATCGATTTGGAAAGGCTTTAAGCCGTTTGAGATTTTTCTGGCTATACTGGAAGCAGGAAGCCCTGAGGGACACAGGCTCATAGCTTTGAGATGGTAAAGATGGTTACCCAGCTTTCCTCTTACTGCTGTGGTCCAGTTGTCACATAGGATGGTGGATTCCTCTCCTCCTCTTAGATGAATGTGTAATTAATACCTTCAGCAACCCTTGTGCCGCCAGAGCCGGTTTCAGAAGGCGATTTGAGTATCCAGAGCATGAGCTTGATCTACTGGGTTTAACTCCAAGGTATCCAAGTAGGTATTAGTTATTCTTTATCATTTCTTTGCCTTCAGAATCAGATAGAGAGGTGGTTTGTTCAAGGAGATCAGAACCTATTGAGCAAAACTGTTTGGATTAATGTTCCTTATTTTGTAATTTTAACTGAAATTTCCTGGTACCTTTGCTAGTGAGTGGGGATTCTATCAAGATTAGGTTTTTAAAGGCTTAATTGATCTTTAACTCAAATCAGAATTGCTCATGTACTCTGAAGGGTAGTAGGGAAGAGAAACTCTTGTTTTCTGTCACTTTCCCTTTTATTACAGCCAAAGTTAGTCATTGAACACTGCTTTTCTTTCAAGATAACACAGCTATTGTCTAGCTTTGTCCATCTATCCTTTGTATCCTGTGCATCCATTCTTTGGTAGGGAAACCTTTCTCATCAAAGAAACTTAGCAGTGTTGCCTGCTTGGCTACTCCTGCAGCTTGCCTGTCTTGTCCCAGTTCCCAGGATTATTGCTATCACATCTGTAATTGTCCTCTGGATACTGGAACTAAAACTGGGTTAAAGAAGAAAGCTGCACCGTGCTGTTTCTCTTCAGAGACAATTAAGTGACTAAAGGCACTCCCAAGTACTGGAGCATGGTGGAAACTCTACCTGCAACAGAAATCTGAGTGGCACACACAGGTTTGATAGATTTCTGCTAGAAAAGATGTAGCTTTTTTGGTGTGTCTCCTGAAGGAAGTGAGCCTTGCAGGCTGGGTGCCACTCATCTACAAACTTGGGTGCTTTTACCCATAATGTCATACAGCTGTGGAACAATGATGCTTGAAATGTCAGTTTTCATTGCTGCCAGGTATCTAAGGATCTTCAGTGAAACTGCTTTATGAAGTTTTAAAATAACTACTTTTTTTTTTTTTTTCCCCCCTGCCTTTGGGGATCTTTCCTGCTTGTTTTTCTATTGGAAGCCTTTAATGATCTCCAAAAGAAATGAGCTTTCTGTAATGATTCTTGTCAGTACCTCCTTTTCCCCAAGTAACTTTTGAACCTCTTTGCCATGTTCATCTGCATCTCATAGAAATCCTGAAGACTTGTGGTATTGTGGAATGGAAAGACTAATGAAAGCCTCAAGTGAGGTGAGAGATCTGGGATGCAAATCTCGAGGAAACAAACTTCTAAAATCCTGCAGCTTGTAG
>VWYK01080541.1:154498-171422 GCA_013399775.1 Semnornis frantzii | reverse complement strand
TACTTCTCAAGAGCTGTCAGCTTTGGTAATTTTCCAAGTTGTCATCTCACACTTCCAAAATCACCAGATTTCTCTCCTTTGTGAAAGGACAGGCATTGAAGTGTCTTGTTCTTCCTGGCAAAGAGGTTGCATCCAGCTTTTTAAACCCCACCTAGAGCTCCCCTTTCCTCCTAATTATTTTTCCCCAGTAAGAATTAGTGCAAAGTGTGTGCCTTCAGGAGCTCTGCTAGGTAGACTTCTTGTCGTTAAAAGCTCTGCACTCAGTCTATGTCATCTTCAATATTAATGAGGTGTAGGGATTGCTTGGAGACCAGATGTGTGAAATCCTGAAGGTTGTTACATTGCCTTTTAAATTCAGTCAAAGACAGGACTCCTGAAATGCTCCTACCAGAGAACTGTTGAGGGGTGGGAGAAGTATGTGTGCATCAGTAGTGAGACAGGCAGCAGAGAGCCTGCAACAAGTGACGTGGAGCAGAGCAGTGATAGGTGCCACCCAGGTGAGAATTCTTCACTGTTCAGCATTTGCCTTATTTTTGTGGTTCTCATTTTATTTCTGCTGGTAACATTTCTTGTTGAATGCCCTTCCATAGAAAACTTAGTGATTTTCCTGCACAGTTAATATTCAGATATAAAAAAAACCCCAACCAACAAACAAACCCAAACTATTAGAGTTTAAATGATGAATAGATGCTAATTTATACATATATACTTACACTCAGAATGCCTAATTAATGATCTTCTGTGTCAGTCACAGATATGCAAATGATTATATTTTGTGCCTCTTAACCATAATTGTGTTGCCCTGTCTGGCTGCAGGTTGGGGGGAATGTTTCTACTGCAGTTTAGGAAGGGATGTGAAAGAGACTGAGCAACAAATCAACCCACAGTTAGTTAGCTCATGTCTCACGGCTGCAGCTGATGTGGCATTTTGGTGTGCTCTTAGCTTTAGAGGTGGGAATGATGGCTGGAAAGAACCCAACAGCTTTCCAGATGTGCAGTCAAAAGCAGTTAAGTCCTGCCTGTATTCACCTGTGCCACTGGTGGTCGTGCAGAGGAAAACCCCTCAGTCTCTAGTGAAAGGAGCTGAGGTTTAGCATGCTGAGCCACTTCTGGCAGACCTGGCAGAGTGCAGGGTGTGTGATGTGCTTCACGTGTGCCACCTTGGCCTGTGCAGACCAGATGCTGGGAGCTCTGTCAAGCAAGTGCCAGGCTGTCCCTGTTCTGTCATGGAGTGTCACAAACTCATCTTCATGGTGGGTGAACCCAGTTTCCATGAAGATAACCAACATCAGCCTCTTAGGTGAAGGGCCCTGAGAATAAATCTTATGAGGAGCGACTGAGGGAACTGGGGATGGTTAGTTTGAGGAAGAGGAGGCTGAGGGGAGACTTCATTGCTGTCTACAACCACCTGAAGGGACATTGTGGAGAGGCTGCTGCTGCTCTCTTCTCATAGGTAATTGGAGTTGCAGGGAGGAACAAAAAAGCAGCAGATGTGACAAGAACACAGATACAGATATGTACAGAGGCCAATTAAAAAACTATGTATGCTGTCTACAACTACCTGAAGGGACATTGTGGAGAGGCTGCTGCTGGGCTCTGCTCACAGGTAGTTGGAGACAGAACAAGGGGGAATGGCCTCAAGCTGAGACTGAGTAGGGTTAGATTGGAGATTAGGAAAAAGTTTTTCATGGAGAGAGTGGTGAGGGACTGGAATGAGCTGCCCAGGGAGGTGGTGGAGTCACCCACCCTGGATCGTTTGGATGTGGTGCTTGGGGCTATGATTTAAGGTGAATATTGTTGAGTAGGATTCTAGGTTGGGCTTGGTGGTCCCGAGGGGCTTTTCCGACCTGGGTGTTTCTGTGGCTCTGTTGGGCAGAGGCAAATTTCAGATTATGTAAAGTATGGTGGATATTTGCACACTCAGAGGGGTCAGAGGTTGCTCCAGAGGGGTGTTTGGAGGATCCAAGTTGGAGGATCTTGGTAGCACTCTGAAGAGCTCACCAACTCCTGTCTGCTATCCAGGGAGCTGTACTTGCTCTACCTTGTTGCACCAGGGACTAAAGTTAAGCAGTGTTGGGAGCTCTTTGGGAAGCCCTAATTACTCTCTCCTTAAAACATGCCTGCACCCATGGCAGAGTAAAACATTCACAATGTATTTGATTAGGGCTTGTGGGCACATTTTGCTACATAAATAATTCTACCTTCCATAATTATAGAGAGCATTAATAAAAATGATGATTTTCAGCTATGATATGTACTTGCATTGATGCTGGTCCAAATTTGCAGTTCTTGGGATTTTGACAGAGGGAAATGCACAGGGTCAGGCATTTTTATGGCTTTCTGGTAGCTTGGACTGAAAGCAGCTGTGAGGGGGAAAAATATCTAAACTTGACACATTTCATACACTTACTGACCTAAAAAAAACCCCATACTTTAATCAACTAATGGCTGGAAGCTTGCTTTTAACCCTCCAACATTTTATATTGGGATGCTGCATTGGCCAAGGGTTTCCTGGGGCTGGGGACAGCAGGGAGCTCCCCATGGGGGTCCATCAGGGCAGCACTGGGCTCTGGGCACCTCCCTAAGCATGGGCTGAGGCTGAGCTGGGATATAGACCTATGAGTGGTTGGGCAGAGCCGTGAGAAGCTGGAGATCAATCCTGCTGGGGCAGGGGCTGATGGCCCTGAGCAACTGATGTGGTGTCCTGGGCCCAGATGGGGTCACTGAAGGCAATTAGTGTCCGTCAGATCCTCATATCCTGAGAATTACTTCTGTATTAGACTAAAAATAGACACTTGTTAATGTTTTCAACTGGACATGAAACTCCTGAGAAATCTAAAATACACCTTGTGTGTGGTGGGGACCTCAGGGGAAAGTGCCTATACAACAACCTTGGGTTTTCTCTTGCCAAGCATTTTTCTTGCTGAGTATTTTATCAGCTCCTGGGTACATTTTAAAGGCCTCCCCTTGTCTCTGGTCTGTGCTGGAGTTAGTCTGCATCGTTTCACCCAAAGATGAGCACTTGGTACCTTCATGGAGGGCAGGAGCTGATCCACATCTGGAAGGAGGTGCACAGCCCCTTCATTTAGTTGGGGCAATTAACAAGGCAGGAGTTATAAAATATGTAGTTATTTCCCAAAAGCCCTGGCCACAAACTCTATACAAAGCAGTTACATTTGGGCTCTAATTCGTTCAGGAAAACCTTCACAGGGATGCTTATGAGCAATTTATTCATTTAGGAGAATCAGAAAATTGGAAAAGTTTAGACACAAAATGGCTTTGCCCCACTTACAAATAAAAAGCAGCCTGGAGCCCTAGGGAATGTCCGTGCTACTCAGGGTGGTGGAGTGGGAATTTCAAGATAGTCCCTGGCTCCTTTGCAGCAGCATTGGAACTGCTTATTGTCTTGATAGCTATTGGGAAGCTTCTAGATCTTCCCAGGTTCTAGCAGGATGCTGGGAAAGAGGCAGACTCTTTCTGATCTGATCCTGGTTCCTCTTGCCATGGAGGTTTGCAGGCAGATCTCTTGCAGATGCACAGAGAGCACAATGTCGGGGGCACTTCTCACCACAGTGTGAGGCACTTAATGCCTTCTCCTGGTAAACTTGAAGCACTTAAGTTTCCAGGTAGGTCAAGCCCAAAGCATCAGGGCTAAGCTGGTCTGAAGCACAAGGCAGAGCAGAACATGTTGTCCAAGCTGAGAGCAGTGAGGCAGAGGCAGCACACACAGAGGCAGAGGCAGCACAACTGCTTGCAACTTCGCCCAGTTTATATTATTTGCCCTAGTGCAAAGGCTCCTTTGGCCACAGAGATTCACCAGTAAAATGCCATTTGCCAAACTGACCGTAGTAGGTGAAACCAGGGCTGGCTTACTCTTATTTAGGCAAAACACTAACAAGCACCTAAACACCTGTGGGTAGCTGTTTATCGCTTTGGGAGGGACATAATGGCCTTTGTTTTCCTCCTGCCCTTGCTTCCTCCATCAGCAGAAGCTGGGGGCAAGCCAGGACACCTAATAGGCCTATTAGGCTTCCAGGACACCCCTGCAGAGGGATGTGACACCAGGGCAGCTGAGAATTGGCCCTAGACTGGGCTGGGTGTGGGCAGTGCTTCTGGGCTTGACTCCTCTCTGCGTGGGGGTGGCTGTACTTGCCTTGTTCCACTCTCAGCCTGGCGTTTGTAAGCGGACAGTGGTGGTTGTGCACAGCCCAGGAAAAGACTTGGGCTGAATATCACTCCAGGGAAACTCAGATCTTGCCTCCAGTCAGGAGAGTTCATGGCTCTGCTCTTAGCACAGCTGTGAAGTCACCACTGGGAGTTGCAAAGAGCTCAATGCAGCAGAACTATCAAATCGTGGCTCTGGATTGATCCTGGGGGCTGGGACACTGGACCCTGGCTAGGGAAATGATTGATTTTGGACAAACAACCTCACAGGACAGGCAGGCAGTGTGAGCTCTACTCTGGCACTCCTTCCTCGCTTGAACAAGTTAACGACCATCATGACAGAGGCATGCAGTAGCTCCCTGACACCAAAAGCTTCATCAAAGCTGGATGTGTTACTCAGCTCTCTGCACAGGGAGCCACACAGAGCCGTGAACTTTGGATGAGCAGAACCCAGGCAGTAAACACGGGAGAGATTGAGTGCTCTGTGTGAAAGCAGCAGTGTGCAGAGGAATGTGCCTCCTCGTCCTCTCCCTCACTCTCTTTTCTTCTGCAAAGGGCTGGGTCTCTCTTGCAAAAATGCTGACACTGAAGCATTCATTGCCATTATTTGCAGCTTACATCTGTAACTGGTTGCAGCACTTGCAAGACATGGTCAGGTGGCAGTGCTTTTTCAGTGCTTGTTGTTCAGATGCTGTATGGTGTGTACTTTTATTTCATCTTGGGTATAGTGACCCCAGGGCTTTCTGTTCTGATCTATATATGCCTATTAGCATTGGAAATATAGCCCAGATGAGGAAAAGCAAGGAAGTTTGTTTATTTTAGAGCAAGGTTTTGAAGTGTCCAGAGGAGAACCATGAGGTTGATCAGAGGGCTGCAGCTCCTCTCCTATGAGGACAGGCTCTCTTGAGACAGCTGGGGATTGTTCAGTCTGGAGAAGAGAAGGCTCCGAGGAGACCTTATTGTGACCTTCCAGTATCTGAAGGGGGCTACAAGAAAGCTGGGAAGGGACTTTTTAGGCTGTCAGGTAGTGATAGGACTGAGGGGAATGGAACAAAGCTAGAGATGGGTAGATTCAGACTGGATGTTAGGAAGAAGTTCTTCACTAAGAGGGTGGTGAGACCCTGGAACAGGTTGCCCAGGGAGATGTTGGAAGCCTCATCCCAGGATGTTTTTAAGACCAGGCTGGATGTGGCTCTGGGCAACTTGATCAAGTGGAGTGTCCTGCCTGTGACAGGGGCTTGGAACTGGATGATCCTTGAGGTTCCTTCCAGCCCTGACAGTTTTGTGATTCTGTATAATAAACATCTATTTTAATAAAAGCATAGACTTGTAAAATGGTTTGGGTTGGAGAAAGACCTTAAAGATCATGCAGTTCAACCCCACCTCATTTTTATGTCATCTGTATGTCTTAGCATGTCTCTCCTGTGTTTATTGCCTGGGTTCTGCTCATCCAAAGTTCACCACTCATACATGTAACAGGAGAAATGCTGAACTCGAGGAGAAGTGGAAACTGCTGCTATAGGGGCAGCTTTTCATGTGTATTGTTACAAGTTACTACAGTAAAGCTTTTCCACAGAGAGAAGGTTTTTCCAGGGGAGTGGCAAGAAAACCTTCCTTTGGTTCTTTCCATTTTCTAAAAAATGGCTCAGATTCAGCTTGGGAGTCACAGGAAACAACGACCTGTGCAGCTTTGTTCTGCCTGTGCCCCAGCTGCAGGAGGGCAACCCAGAGAGGAGAGCTTGACAAGTCTTACTTGTCAAACTTGAGAGCAAGTTGGTATTGCATAATCTCAGGTTAAGAGGTGCTTTTTATGCTTGTCCTGCTTCATTAATAGTTTTGCTTTTGCACAGTGGTGTTTGTTTTGTTTTTTAAAGCCAGATATAGGTATTTAAAATCTACTTCTCTTAGTTTAATATGCCTGTACCTTAAAAGCATGGCAAGCTTCNTCCCTCCCTCTCCCCTGCCTTGTCTCCCTCCCTCCCTCTCCCCTGCCTTGTCTCCCTCCCTCCCTCCCTCTCCCCTGCCTGGACACCTAAACTCTCTGGTGATGTCCAGAGAGTTTCTATTAATCCTTCCCAGGATGTTTCCAGGCACTGCGTCACTAATTTAACTTTCAACTGTGCTCAGAAATAAACACAAACAACCAACAACAAAAAAAATATGCTCTCAGAGTTTGAACTGCAGAGAAGTCCAAGAAGCTGCTGGAAAAAACAACCCATCCACCCTGAACGAGCCAGTAGCAGGGAAAGAAATACAACACTTGTAGTGTGAAGCTGCTCTCCTTAGCTCTTTGCATGCGTCAGCCACCAAAATAGCGACGCAGGGAACAAAGCTCCATTGGTTAATGAAAGAGGAGGAAAAAGGTGAGGCTGCTCCAAGCTGTGCTAATCAGGTTGCTGCCCCTGATAGCCGCGGTTACCGAGGAAGCTGTTGCTGCAGGAGTGCAAAGTTGGAGCCTACACCTCCCTCACATTTTGGCTTGTTTCTTCTCTTTGCCTGCTTTGCCTTGGCTTTGTGGTCACTTTGAGCTGTGTCAGCACGTTGGAAATTGCTGACAGTAAACACTGAAGGCATGCATGCATGCTGCTGAAAAGAGGAGGGGAAAAAAAACCCACAAGGAAAACAGCCTTGGGTAAATGGTGGATTTGCTCACTCTTCCATGTTCACAGCTTCCAGGCGCAGTCTGTAGCCTCTTACAAAATACAGGGTGTGGAATTTTGTTTTCCAAGGGGATTGATGCCATTGCTTGCTTTTCCATGTGAGTTTGATGTGTGTAGGAGAGAGGTTTGTTGTGCATCATAATACATACAACAGGAGAATTACGAAGGCTTCCAGGCAGAGCAGCAGCTCTAAGTGTGGAAGATCCTGTGGCTTGATTCCCATGATTTGGCTATCCCTGAGAGAACCTGGGGATCAAAGTGGGACTAGGAAGTCCAATGTTGCCATGTCCACCTTCAGGAAGGTGAACAGTGTAGGAGCTGCACAGTGTGCTGCTCAGTATTGAACGCTGTATGCTGCAGCTGGCCTGCATCTCACACAGACAAAATGCTGGGCAAGAGAGGACAGGAGAAGGTGCAGTGTTGGACTCATCTGGGGCAGTGTAAACGAGGGAGCAAGGCTTCTCTTAGCAGTACTCGAGGGTATTGGCACACTTGGTGGTGTCCCCATGTCCCTGTAGTTTCTCTGTGTCCTGGTTAGCCAGCAGGCATGGAGCTGGGGAGTGGGATTCTGCTTCTACCAAACTCACCCAGGTGCTGCACCCATCAGTGGAATTGGATGCAAGCCCCTTGGAGCTGCATGTCCCCAGCAGCTGTGCTCTTTTTGGAATGCAGGGAGGGGGCAGGCTGCACTTAGTCACAAATGACTTTTGCTGGGAGCCTGTTGCTATTTTAGTAGGAGTTGACTCAGCTGCTTTGGAGCCACTGCAGCTGTCTGAAGCAGTTGTAGTGCATACCTTGTTGGAGGGGCTCTGCCTACCTGGTGTTGTGCTACCTCACAGTCAAGTCCCCTCTGCAGAGGATCTTGCCAGGATCTGGGCCACTTGCCCAGCTGCAAGAAGCTCCTGCAAGGCAGGCACTGCTGTGAGGGTGACGCAGGAGCTTCCTTCCTCTTCCACTGCAGAAATGATGCAGGATGCAGATGAAGCCTGCAACCCGAACTAGTAACACAAGATAAAACACAAGTCAGAATCTCATTTCTCTGGAGCTACAGGGCAAATTCTTGTGGAAGTTAGCAATTATTTTGCATTAAGAGAAGCATGGCCAGCAGGGCAAGGGAGGGGATTCTCCCACTTTACTCTGCTCTCCTCAGACCCCATCTGGAGTCCTGTGTACAGTTCTGGAGCCCCCAGCACAGGGAGGACATGGAACTGTTTGAGCAGGTCCAGAGGAGGGCCATGAAGATGCTGAGAGGGCTGCAGCAGCTCTGCTATGAGGACAGGCTGAGAGAGTTGGGGCTCTGCAGCCTGGAGAAGAGAAGGCTTCCAGGAGACCTTAGAGTAGCCTTCCAGTATCTGAAGGGGGCTACAGGAAGGCTGGGGAGGGACTATTGACAAGATCTTGCAATGACAGGGAGAGGGGCAATGGGTTTGAACTGGCAGAGAGGAGATNACCATTCTATGATTTTACCTTCAGCTGATGCTGTCAGGATCGCATTTTGAACCTGATGTATTTGGAGAATGTCTAAGAACTTGATTTCCAAACTCACTTCAGCCTTGGTCTCATTGACACCAGTCAGCCAAGCTGAGCCAAGTCTCAGCTAGCCCAAGACAACTTAAATCTTTACTGAAACCGAACAAAGTCTGAAGTGAACTAAGGCAACCCAAAGCTGATGGAGTCTTGGCTCCTTTGCCAGCTCAAGGTGCAACACCACGAGAACCAAGTGCTGAAAGCTGGGAGAAGAGCCTGGTACTGCGGGGGGGGAAGTCAAGGGACTGCTTGAGCTGCCAGCCTCGGCAGCCCTGCGCCTTCCTGCCGCTGTAGTGCAGTGCCTGCTCCAGGCACCGTGCATGCAACACCGAAACAAACCCAAACTGTTTGTTTCTTGCCGCTGGAGATTACTCTGAATCCCTGCCCTAGAGCTCCCTGCCCTTAAAACCCCAAATATTTTTCAAAGAATTCCTGGGGGGTTGCTGGCAGGCAGTGCCTAATTTTGCCAATCTTGCATTAAAAAGGGAGTTGTTCGCTGGAGAGGCTTCTGCTATATTTAGCATAAAACTTCATGCTCCTGCTGTCAGGATGTGAGCTTAATTACAGCATGCTGCAAAACTTCGCTTTTGTGAAGGGTATTTTTCTGTGCTGCCTGCTTCACAAAGCGCCGTTTGGCTGCTATTTTGGTGGTGCTTTTGTAACAGCAGCGGGAGCTGAGATGGGCTGGATGAAAACTGAGAAGGAGTCTCTGACGAAACCAAGGGCAGGAGTTGTGCAGGTCCCAGCTCCTGACTTGGCACCAGCTGAACTGAATCGGTGTCAGGAGGAAGGCAGAGATGGGTATAGCTGATACTTTATTTCNCAAAGTGAGGAAACCCCCCACTTTATAAAAACAGTAGCAGAGAAGTTTTCTGTGAAATATTTAATTTGTCAGGTTGTTACACTAAGCAGTAAATATGCCCTAACTGGCTGGAAGAATTCAGTGTTTTCACTTTGGCAAATAGTAATCTAAATGTTAGATTTGCTTTTATTTCCCCCTCTTGGTTTTTAAAAGGAAAATCAAATAATTGGCCAGATGTCTTTGAGATTTGATGATAGATTAGGCAGCACAGAAGCCTGACACCTGCTAGAATGTCTCCTTTCTGTAGAGCTTTTATAATGTAACAATATAAATTCAGGTATCTAAGATAAACAATTTTCCTGCCCCCGTGGGACTCACACAAATTTCTCCTATTAGCCTGGCACAAGGAAGTCTATTGAGACTGCTCACCTGATGAGCAGAAATCTACACAAGTGGCATTTGGAAAAATCCCAAAAGAGAGAGAGAGACTCTGGTTGGAAATAATAATAATAATAATAATAGAAACCATTTTTAATTTAGACAGGACCATGCTCCAAGACATTCCTGCATCTTGCTAGAAAACTATTGCCACAGCAACAAACAACCCTGATGGCTGGGGGTGGGCAAAATAATTCAGGAGCTCAAGGTGGCATTGGTGCTGTGGTTCTTGGCTTTGGCAGTGTCATGGCAGCCCTCCCTTGAGAAGGGTGCTCATTTTCTGAGACACTCTGGGGTCCTCTCTTTCCACAAACCTGCTCTGAGTGGCAGAGCTGTCTGAGGGGCAAACAAATAAACCTCACTCTCCCTTCCTTTCCCTGGCATCTTGGACTCCTGGCTCAAAGAAGATTTCTCACAGTGAAGGAAACAACTTATTGAGATGAACTTATTAATTATGGGGTAAATATTGATGTTCTGATTCCACACTTATCTATTCTGAGACAATGTAAAACCAGAGCCAAGACCTTTATAACTCTGTTTTCACTTTATTGTCAGCATGCCAGGACAAAAGTGGCATCATCTGGGAAAGTGTAATGAGCATTTTGCCTAGAATGTCTTTGGTGTGTTATGTTTAAAGTGTCTTAGGTTATGTCTAAAGAAAAACCCTTTCTGTCAGTGAGGTCTAAGCATTGGTCCCCAGACAATTTGTGCTGCAGTTAAGGATTACATAACAGCCTGATTGTTATGGGTCAGAATAATAAACTTGTAAGGATTAGTGGAATATTTGGCTGGGGGAAAAGAAGGAGACTGAGTGTCTTGTCTTTCTGTGGGCTTGGCAGAGAAAACTTCTTGCACAGAGGACCAAAGGTTTTGGAAGGAAAGGACTGAAATGTCTGAAGCTGTGCCAGGGGAGGTTTAGGTTGGATGTTGGGAAGCACTTCCTCACAGAAAGGATGGTTAGGCACTGGAATGGACTGCCCAGGGAGGTGCTGGAGTCACCATGCCTGGAGCTCTGGAAGAAAAGGTTGGACATGGCACTTGGTGGCATGGGTTAGCTGATGTCGTGGTGGTAGGTCATAGGCTGCCCTTGATGATCTCAGAGGCAGATCCCCCAGCAGCAGGAGGGTGATTATCCTCTTGTACTCTGCTCTGGTGAGGCCACACCTCAAGTGTTGTGTTCAGNGGAATGGCCTCAAGCTGAGACTGGGTAGGGTTAGATTGGACATTAGGAAAAAGTTTTTCATGGAGGGAGAGGTCAGGGACTGGAATGAGCTGCCCAGGGAGGTGGAGTCACCAACCCTGGGTGTGTTTAAATGTCTTTTGGATGTGGTGCTCGGGGCTATGGTTTAAGGTGAATGTTGTTGAGTAGGGTTCTAGGTTGGACTTGGTGATCCTGAGGGGCTTTGCCAGCCTGCATGTGTCTGTGATTCTACCTTTTCCAACCTCAGTGATTCTGTGAAATGGGTGATTTACTTTGTCTTCATAGAACATATGTTTTGATTGATAGGTTGCCTAGGACTTGAAGTAGATGGCAAAGCAGAGAATTTCTTTGCTAGCCACAGCTCTATTAACATGAAGGTATTTTCTCTATGGATTGGACTGGTTGCTGCTGAGCCACAGTGGCTTACTGAAGCAGGCTGAGCAGAGGGCTTCATAAACAGAAGACTTTTACCTGCTGTTGGTCTCTCCCCATCCCATCTCTGGTCTTTGAAGGCTTCTGTAGCATCTGTATAAGAGGTAGTTTTAAGTGAGAGTGCTGTGGTGTGGGTTTTTTCCTGAAAGAAATAAAATCTACTTGTTCCTTGTCCCAGTATACTGCTTCAAGGTGAGCTTTTTACTAATGCTTGTCATTGTCTACTATTCCTATAGCAAGGTTACTTGTAGCACCCTAAAGTCTGGTCTGTCAGGAACGGCCAAGTGGAACACAAGCACCTTGAGGCTGCCTGTTCTCCTTGGAGAAGTGTAGGTGGTTGGAAAGGAGAAGCAGAGAAGCACTAGAGAGAACAATGTTTGATCTGCCTCCTCCTTCCTATGAGTTGGTAGTGCTGGAAACTCCAGCCTGTTTAGGGTGTTTAAGTCTTTTCATGGAGACCAAAACCATGACATGGCCCAGCTGAATGTCACTTCCATAGTCTTCTCTCCCCAGACTCTGTGAGAGCAAGGCTCTGGTTTTACAACACAGCCAGGATGGACTTCAGGAAGCAGAGAGGTCAAGGACTGCCTGTCACTAGTATACATTCATCAGACTCAAAATTTGATTGAGCAAATCAGATCAGGTAAATATCTAGCAGAGAGAGGCTGCCCAGCCTGTAAGCATCAGGAGTATATGATGTGTGACAGGGCAAACCAACAGCTGGCCAAAGGCCCAGCAAATGCAAGCACAACAGTGCAGGGCATTCCCTCCTCTGATCTGGGGGGCATGGCCTCCTTGGCAGGGCCCCGGCTGCTTCTGCCAGCATGCAGGGGGCCAGCCAGGCTGGGCAGGGGGCTGGCCTCATCAGCTGAACAGGGCAGAGAAGGAAAGGGCATTCTCCTCTCTCTGCCTTCTTAAAAGCAGCACCGGGTGATGCTTCTGTTACTTCTGACATGTTTGAGAGATAAGCATCAGCTGGGGCTGGAGAAGCAGAGCTAGAAGCACCAGCACGGTCTTTGTGTACTTTTGCTCCGTGGGGTTTCCTCTTCCCTCCTGTCACTTAATTCTTCTGAGGAGACTTTTCTGACTAAGACAATAGCAGGCTCCTTGGCTGCTGGCTCTCTTTGTGTCAGCTCAGCAGCAGGGATGCTTTGTAAGCCAGAATGAAGATAAAGTCCCGGAAGACCAAGGAATCCAAATGAGGCAGGGGGGCTGCCCGCAAAGTACAGCTCAACTTTTCTTTCATTTTGTGGCATTCACAGCTGGGTTGTGGTCAGGGCTGACACAAGACAACTGATTCCCGGTGGATCTGAGTCTTTGCCACTGTGTGTTGCTTGCGAAAATCTGCCAACTTCCCGAGGTCTTTCTGGCCAGTGAGGAGTGGGGTAGGCAGGAGCCGCCACAGGAATTCACTGCCAAAATCTCCCTTGTCCTGCCCCTGATGTCTGTATTGGATTTGATTTGCAGCTGCTCCTCAGGTAGGGGATTTATGTGAAGTGCAGATCAGAATCCAGGAAGGTATTCAGCACAGGAATAGTTCAGTTCTGGGAGTCGTGGTTCCGAGCGATCGCTTGTTCAAATTGCACAAAAATAATCCCTCAACTTTTATTGCAAGGGCTTCAAGGGAAGACCTTGAGCAGATTTATGCTGTTCCTTTCAATCTGTGCAGCACTGCTGCTGCTAGAGACTCTGTGCCTGCCTGCAAAGGAGAATGGCAGACAACACATACACACATTGCAAAGCTTGTCACTTCCACAGGCAGAGCTATCAACCTGGCTACTAATACAGAAGTGCCAAGAGGAGCATTATACTTGTCTGTATTTCTTTCCTCTCTTAAAGCTCTCTACAGCATCTCCTTGTGCAGAACAAATGCAGAGTGAAGGCACAACTGAGCAGATGCAATCAGATACCTAGCAGAGACCTGAAACGTGTAGTGAACTTTCTCACACATCCATATGCTTCACCGTGTGCTGAGACAGGGGGAGGAGGCTGTTAGGAGCAAAGAGATACGTGGTGGTGTTCCCTGAGTGGAAGGACCACCCTGGCAGCATCTCCGAGGAGGTGTAAGCTGGAGTTCTCTGGGCCACCATGGGGTCTCTCTCCTGTTTCTGTAACTGACAGCTTGAAATTCCTCCCCCTGGGCCAGTAATCTTGTCTTCTGTGGTGGAGCCTGCACTCGCCCTACTCAGGGTCTAGTAACCAAGACTGAGGATGAGAACCACCACTCCTTACTCTTCATCTCGCTAGTTTCTCTTGCTTCTCTTCTTTTGGTTTCTCCATTATGGAGGCAGAGCTGCCTATAGCAAAGTACTTCCCTTGGAGGCCTGGAACTGCACACAAAGCATTTTGTCTACACGTGGCTGTTTAGATTTCTAATCTGATGAAACCTTGCTCCAGATCCTCCCTGGAGGAAATGAAGCAGGAAATGGCATTTTCTCCATTTCCTTTACCTCAGTGTCACCCTGAGCATCAGCTGAGGAGATGACACTGTGCCTGAGAAACATTTAGGGGAATTTCATCCCTCCTTAGGTTTTTCTCCTGACAGATGTAGGTCCTGTCAATCCCTCCAGTTATTTCCCTCAGAAGTGTGAATTATAAGAATGTTCAGGGGTTTGGTTTGTTGTTTTTGGTTTGGTTTTTTGTTTTTTTTTTTTTTAATCTAAGCAAATTACAGACCTTGGATGTGCAGACATCAATTTATTACACTTTTACTTCCACAATATTGATTAATAGGAAACTATCTCCATTGTGTAGGCCTGGGCTGTGGAAAAAGCTGTTTTGTTCTCAGGAATGAACCACTCAGACCATAAATGCATAGCTATGCTGTCGTGGTGCATTTTGTTCAGGAGCCTTGGGAAGGAGGAAATTCTTGCTGCTTTCAGCCTTACTGTGCTTTTAAGCTATCTCCTTGAGTCAGATCTCAAAGATGGAAACCAATCAGTCCCTTCAGAGGTTCCATTTTTAAACCAAATTGTGAAATGTTTTAAACAAGCAGGTGTGCTATGTATACCTTCAAGTAACAGAAACCTTAAAAAATTAGTAGTAATTTCATCCTGAAAGGAAAACCTCTGTGAGAGTTCCCCTTCAGTGGCATTGTCTGCACATCTCTCCTGTTGCTTGTGCTGCTCCACACGTTGCAGGGCCGATGGCTAGATTCTGGTCTGCAAGAAAGAAGCAAAATGTGGAAGTCTCTGAGGTGGGCAGAGAGCTGAGGGGAGGCAGACCTTGAAGAAGAGGAGGCTATTGAGTCCCTTGCTTGAATCCCAAAATATCTCCTTACTGTTTTGCCACCAACAGATGGGAAGGCAACGGGTGGCAGATCCTCTAGTCACTGTGCCAGAGTTGAGAGTGAAAATAGCACCTAGCACACCTTGAGTTATTTAAAAGCCCAGTCTCTCTTTCATGGAACAGCTCCTGTGCACCTCAAAGGCAAGGGCACTGCACGGTTCAGCACCCACAGCTCACCAGCTTGGTGGGGTCAGGAGGCAAGAAAGCCTGTGCTGGTGTTGAGGGCTGAGCAGTGTGTCAGGCTGCAGATGAAGAAAGAGCCTCATCTCACACGTAGGTGATTGTGGGCATGCAAAGCTCTGCTTTGACTGCAGCTAATACTCCTTGTAGGATGCTGTGGCTGGACCTTCCCTCAGGATTCTGCCTTCAACTTCCTCGTGAGGGCAAGTGGGAAATCTACCCTTCCTGTCAATCAGAGTTCCTTAAGTAACAGCAGGAGGACAAAACTGGCAGGATTCTTGTCAGTTTGGCTGCTGCCCATAGAGTACTGATTACCATTAATGAGTCTTATTGATTCCACTCTGCAGCTTCTTGGGAACAACAGAAGAATCCTGTCTGCAGACTCAGAAACCCAGCGTGGCAGTAGGGTCAGCTTTGGAAAGTTATCTTTGCAGTCACAAGGGTGGGATTTTGCTGCTGCTGCTGTTCTGCTTTGTTCAAATTAAAGGCCAGGTTCTGCAGGAGTTGGTGATTTTGAGAGCCACATCCTTCCCCAGTCTCATCAGGAAATCATTGCACTGGTGAGGAGCTGAGTGGGTTTCTTCAGCCATCGCAGAAGACACATTCTCAGCTTCAGTAGAGGGAAGGAGTAATGTGATAAGGCTCTCTTGGGGATCTCTGGCTCTGATGCTTTCAGGACAGCCTGGATTTTTTGTTTGTTTTGGTGCTGGTGAGCTCAGGCTGCTGCATTGTTCCACCCGCGAGGATTGGTGCTCTTTGCCCTGCCTTCTGAGCAGCGATCCTTGGTGTAAGAGGTGTGGAAATAAAACCTGCAGATCCAAAGCCCCAACTTGAAGGGCAGTGTGTGGAAGGATTCCCCCTTTACCTAGACATGATGTCTCCAGCTCATCCTCCCCCACCTCTCAGCCTTGGAGAGGAATGCCAGCAAAAGCAAAGGCAGTTTGTTTGTTTGCATTCTGCTGTAAACCTGAAAATAGGGAAGTTACTGTGAAGGGTTTTATTATTATTATTTATTTTTAACTAAACAGATGTTTCCCATCGGGGTTGGGGCTTTTTTCCCCCCCTCTTGGTTGAAAGCCTCAAATTTCTGTCAAAGCACCCATCAGACAGTCACTGTTTAACTAGATGTACTTGAGCAACAGGATGCCACCAGCGGTGGAGCCCAGGGAGGTTTGCAGCTCCCAGAGGAGCTTTGGAGTGTGGAAGGCTAAACCTTGGAATTAACTCCATCTTTTCTCAACAAGTGTTCTCTTGAAGTGAAAAAAACAACCCAAAAAAACCAGGAAACAGTCTCCCCCCACAGACAGCCCTAACAGTAGGCAGAGCTTCCTCTCCCTGCCCTCCTCATCTCGGTGTTGTGAGCAAGAGCGCCTCTGGACAGGAGTGATGGCAGCCCAGTGGCGTTTGTCCTTTGGTAATCAGTTAATTGGCACAGGCCTCCACCTTGCAGCCTGCACTTCTTAGCATCACACTGGATTTCTGACCTGTGAGAACTTTGCTCTGAAGCGACAGCTTGAACCTTAAGCCCATTAGCCACATGCCAGCCCTGGGCGGGGTGGTGCTGAGTAGCTCTGGGCATGAGTAGGTAGCTAGCTGGACACTGCCAGCCACGTTCTTCCACGGAGCAAACCTGGCCCCCAAAACTGGGGACTGGACTCTGAGGATGGCAGCTTCCCTCACAGAGATTTCTCCTGCTTTTCAGCCTTCCCTGCAGTGCTGAGGAGAAGGGCAGGTTTTAGCCCCTGCAGCAGCCAGAGGTGTGGGGCAGAGCCAGGGGCCCAGTGCCAAGTTTGCTGGTTTGATCTGATATGGCAAATCTCTTTTTCCTAGGTTCCTGAGAGTAGCTGTGGCCACAGCAAGTGCTTGGAAAACTTAATACTTAATTTTCAAAGCTGCCCTTGGAGTGAGGCCATCTTATAGAGTCTGCTTAAAATAAGGGAGGGGAATAAAAAAAAAGGGGGGGGGGTATAAAATGGAAAGATTCTCTCACTTCCCCATCTCTTCATCTCTCACTTAAAAGTAAAGGAAGTAGAACATTTTAAAGCAGCTTTGTTTCTATGGATTAAATGAATTGAAATAAAGCTGCTCCCTCCCTTGATTTTCTGCCCTCAGCCAGGTAGAAAGCTGCTCCATTGAAATATTGACTATCATTTGTCTGAGGTTTGGCAATTTTTCATCTCTCAACGAAGTACAGATCTCTTTTTCTTTTTTTTTTTTTTTTTTTTTCCCCTG
>VWYK01080541.1:132561-154427 GCA_013399775.1 Semnornis frantzii | reverse complement strand
CTCTTTTTCTTTTTTTTTTTTTTTCTGGTTACCATCAACCCTCTGTCATAGCTGTTCCCATGTAACACTTCCCTTTTGATATGCCAATGACTTTGTACAGGGGAAGGACCTTTACCAGAAGAGGAATTGTTTCAAGAATTGATGAAGGGTGAAAAGAAATTGGCAGTATATCGTTTAAAAAAAAAAAAAAAAAAAAAAGGGGGGAAGGGGGGGGGGGGAGGAAGGAAAGGCAGCACACCTTGGCAGGTAGGTGGAGGGGGAGGGAGGTGGCTGTGGAGGCAGGAGAGAGCATTGCTAACAGGCCAGCTTAAAGCCCTCTTAACGAGGTGCAGTTGCTCTCCCCAGCTCCTCCATTGATTTCCTCCTGCCCTCCACAGGCCTGGCTGCAGTTTAAACCTTGTGTCCTCTACGTGAGGCCGAACCGAATCAGATTTTGCTTTTAGTTGTTCGATCAAATTCTCCTTCCTTGAGCTTAGAAGGCACGCTTGGGACTTTATAGTAATTGCCTCCCCACGCTGAACTGCTGATACCTTTATTGGATTGGCGTAGGGTTTCAGAGGACTGTGTTTAACATGCAGTGAGCCGCAGCAATGCAAACAGCTCCAGTGTTTAAACAAGCATCCATTAGGCCAGGAAACAAGACAGTGCCAGCCCATTTGGAGCTCTTTAGAGCTGGCAGCTTAAGGGGAAGCGATGCAGCAGGGCTTGCTTGAGGGGGGCTGGATTGGGGGACACAGACACACACACACACAAATGCACTGTCAGGAAAACAAGCAAAGCATCTCTGTGGGTTTGTGAGAAATGAGCCGGGGGTGGGAGGGGGGAAAACTCGCGACTGGGGACATGTGCAAAGCTCATTAATATCTCATTATGTTCAAATTGCCGTCTCCCAGCAGATTGGCATTAACGTGTGATGTGCTGGAGGAAGGGGCAACAGGAGAGCAGCAGGGATATTTTAAGCAAGCTGCTGCTTTTCCTTTTTTTAATTTTTTTTGCCCCTTTTTTTCTGTTTTCCTCTTTTTCTTCCTTTACATAGGAGAAGCAGGAAAAATTGTGCGTGCAGGGCAAGGCGCCAGCAAAGCACAATGATTTGTGCACCAGCCCAGCACAGTGCACTTCATCAAGCAACAGCAGTGCTCACTTGGCCTTATCATCATAGGAGCCACCAGCATCTCTCAGTGTTTCTAATAAACCTCCTTTATTTTCAGGAGTGCTTAACTCAACTGTAAAATTTGGCTCGGGTGTGGAACTTCCAACAGTCAGGATCCCAACCCAGGAGTAGTTCCCTCCACCCCCAGCCAGGTGGGTTGGGGGAGTGCAGGGGGTAACTTTGACATTTGTCTCCTTCCTGTAAGTCTGTGGATGGGATGCTGTCAGAAATATTTTTTTTCCGTGCTTCTATGCTGAAATAGCTTTTGTTTTATCCTTAGCTGGAGCATTGCAGTCATTAGCTTATCAGCTGATAAGCTGCAGTCATTAGCTTATCAGCTGACATCAGAGCCCTCACTGCCTTCTGCAGGACCACATACATTTTTCTGATGAAATCTTGGCTGCCATGTTCCTGGGAACATACTCATTAGTTCTAGGGACAGTTATTCCTTGACTTTCTCTGCTTGAGCACGTAAACCCTCTTCAGAAGGCAGCTCCCAGCAATGACTTATCCAAAAAAAAGAACAAACAGTGAAGGACTCTCAGTTTCAGTATCTGAAGGGGACCTACAGGAAGGCTGGGGAGGGACTGTTCAGAAGAGGCTGTGGTGATAGAATGAGGGGCAATGGTTTGAAACTGGAGCAGGAAAGATTTAGGTTGGACAGCAGGAGGAAGTTCTGCCCGTTGAGGCTAGGGAGAGACTGGAACAGCCTGCCCAGGGATGTGGTTGAAGCCTGTTTCCAGGAGACATTCAAGATCAGACTTGATGTGTCCCTGTGCAGCCTGCTGTAGTTGGAGGTGTCCTTGCTGACTGTAGGGGGGTTGGACAAGATGACCTTTGAGGGCCTCTTTCAGCCTGATGCAATCTGTGATTCTGTGACTTTGTGCAGCAGAGCCTGCTCCCAGTTGCAGAGCTGCAGTTTTTTGTTGTGTAGACTTGGAGGCACAAGAGGGACAGAGAGTGTACTTCTGGGGTGCTCTGCAGCCCTGGACTTCAGTGCAGAAGTATTTTACTGACATGTACCATTGAAACCTGTGGGGTTTGCATTTCTGCAGGCACTCAGTCCAGGCTGCTGTTGAAATGAAAATCATTTTAAGAGGTGCTGGTTTTGAGGGGATGTTTACAGCCAAACAGTAAGGAAATCATTCTTCTTCAGCTCCTTTTGTGCTACAAAAGCAAAACAATGGTTAAATTAGCTCTGACTCCAATGAAATGCTTGCAAGCCCATAGATCTTAGTTCAGACTGCATATTATGTTTGAGCTTTATTATCCAGGCTATTTGTTATGTGTTTATCCATCCCAGTAAACTTTCTTTCACTTTTATGGAACAATATTGGAGCCCTCCAGTGGCCAAAGTAATCATTCTGAGGAATGGAGTTCAAGTTCTGTCAAGGAGGTTGACTTTTTTTCCCCTTCCCTGTTAGAAGAAACACCTTAATTTTGTGATCTTTTTATAGCCAGAATGTATGTAGAGTTTGAGTCACAGCATCACCTGTGGAAAGAAAAGCTGGGGAAGAGTTTGGATATCTAGGATCTCTCTGTCTTTATTCTTCTAGATCATCAAGAATTTAATGAGTTGATTGTTTGAATCAATTAGATTAGATCACATTTTCTAAGAGGATCTCATAACCCGTATGAAACAGAGAAAATACATTTGGGAGGACCATGATAGCTCAGATTTCCTGAAGTGTCTCTCTCAGTGCTGTGACTTTCTGATCTGTGATGTGGCTGATCTGTTCTCTGGCAAAGCCTATTTTCTGTACATGATGTTGTCATTCCCATCAGGGGCCTGAGCAGGCTGAAGAGTTCAGCCTCAAGGCTCCCTTGGCTGCTACTCCCACTGGCGTCTTTCACTTTTCATGACCTTCCAAAGTGATACCCTCTCTGTGTAGGAAATGTTGGGGGTTTTATAGATATATAGTATGTCCTGGATATTAGCAAGAAGAGTTCTCCTTGTGAAGATTGTTGAGATCCTCTAGGAAAAAACAGCAACTCAAATCACTTACTTAAGCCTCCTCATGTTTGATGTGATGATGGTTGTCACAGTACTGTCCTTTATCTGCTTTTTGAGTTCAGCATCTAGGTAGGTCAGTTATGCTTGAGTTTTGGGAGAAGGTGCAGGATGACCAGGGGAGGAGGAGAATTTATCTTTTAATAGGGTGACCACAGTTTGGTGTTCATTCTGTGCTCAAAAAAAACAGTTAAGCAAGTGCTTAATATTGTTATTTCTGCACCATATCCTCTCTTTGGCTCACTGGCAATGAGTTGGTACCACTTAGCATGGTGTAGCTGTGGTGGCTTTATGCCCTAGAATCATGCCTATAACACACACCATTACAAATAATGCATCAGAACTACAACATCCAAAAACTGGTAGAGGGAAGGTTCTGTTTGTTTGCTTTATTTTAGTGGCTTCTAAGTAGCTTTTCTTCTGCAGGTGCTGTCTGGGTCATCTCAAAGGTGTATTTAGCTCAGTGTCTTCTCCACAGAAGTCAGGAAGCAGAGCAGGCACAATCAGCCTTCTCTGGCATATCTGCCCATCCTCCAGCTGTCACAGGTGCGAGAACCATTTGCTTGACCCCACCTGTAGGCAGTTTGCTTTTAAACCCCCCTGCATATGACAGTTTCTTCTTGTTCTTGCAGCAGAAACTTTCTGCTTGCACTGTAGATGGGGGCAAGCTATGCAATTTCCTCTTGTTGGCTGCAACTGGAGTTCCTGGAGTAACTCTATGCATTGTTTCTTTTCATGCTTTTTTGGTTTTGTTTTTGTTGTTTTGTTTGTTTTTTTTTTTAATATGAGTTTGAGAATTGGTGGAGGAGATGAATGCCCAGCTCCAACTGACTTTTTGATGAAGGTGCAGAAGAGGTGAGCTTTCCAAAACCCCGTAAACACCAGTAGAGCTGGGAAGAAAGCAGTTGGATGGGGAGAGGCTGGCTGCAGAATGCAGATGTGCACAGAGAGTGGAAGCAAGGAGAGGCTCTGTAACTGTCAGCAGGAAGGTTAATGGTCTAGAGCCACTTTGTCTTCTGCAGTGCAATACAGGAGAGATGTGGGGCTGGAGCAGGTCCAGAGGAGGACAATGAAGCTGGGGAAGGGCCTGGAGAATAAATCTTATGAAGAGCGACTGAGGGAGCTGGGCATGGTTAGTGTGAAACAGAGGAGGCTGAGGGCAGACCTCATGGCTGTCTACGGCTACCTGAAGGGACATTGTGGAGAGGCTGCTGCTGGGCTCTGCTTACAGATAGTTGGAGACAGAACAAGGAGGAATGGCCTCAAGCTGAGACTGAGTAGGGTTAGATTGGACATTAGAAAAAAGTTTTTCATGGAGAGAGTGATCAGGGACTGGAGTGAGCTGCCCAGGGAGGTGGTAGAGTCACCCACCCTGAGTGTGTTTAAATGTCTTTTGGTTGTGGTGGTCAGGGATATGGTTTAAGGTGAATGTTGTTGAGTAGGGTTCTAGGTTGGACTTGGTGATCCTGAGGGGCTTTTCCAACCTGGGTGTTTCTGTGGTTCTGTGATAAGTTATGGGCAAGACTGTGAGATCTCAACTGGGGAACTGACAAGAGAGGGAAAAAAGGCAGGGCTGTGCAAGTGGGAAGCAAACGTTCCCCACCTGCCCGAAGCACATTTCACACCCAGCTCGCTGAAGCCTTTCATAATCACAGGGAGCTGCTGCCACTATTGCTAGCTTGCCACGTGTGTTTCATAGCCTCCTCTGATGGCTGCTACCACACACATGGTAGCAGAACTATGGGAGAGCAGAAGAGACCGGAACCAGTTGTAGCACAGGACAACAACACGAAGCAGCTTTATCCTCAGGGACTCCTGCCTGCCTTTCCTAACAGACATTGGAGTGGGAGCTGGGAATGCCAGAGCACACAGCTGGCTGCAACCCTGCTGTGCTGCAGGGACCGAGAGGCAAATCTGTATGGGTTTGTGGTTCAGTTGAATCCTTGTGGTTTTGAACCTCCACTAGACAGTGGCTGCGTGGAGAGATGGAGTTCCCAAGAAGGGCTCTGTGCTCTGCCGTGTTCCCTCCGCAGCCCCTCAGGGAGCCCTTCACTCAGTAGCTCTCTACCGATAATGTTTCCAGGCCCTATGTGGAGACAACATCCTGAGGTGGTTTTATGCTGCTGTACAAAGAGACAGGGAACACTTGAGGGGAAAAATATCTGCTCTAGTTTCAGGCATTGCAGTCTTTTCTCATTAGCAGGGAGAGGAGAAGGCTGGCACTACTGTACTGATGAGTCAGGAAAATCATCTGTTTGCAGTGTCAGATGCTTCTAAGATGATTATTGTGGGTCTGAAATTGGAGTTTGGTGATACCAGAGGGCTTTGGCTTTGGAAAAAGTTTAAAACAACAACAACAAAAAAGGAATAGTAGTGACTGATGGCCCCAGCCATACTGAAACCACAGCCTCCTGCCAATCCTGCCATCACCAGGACTCGCAGGATTCAAGGCTGGTTCTTGGCCTCCTGTCTTCCACCTGGCATTGAAAAAAGTTAGTCTTGGGCAGCTGTGCATTTTAAAGCTGGGCCCTCAATGTAACTCTGAAATATGCTAATTGCCAGGCTTTTGTTTTCATCTGAGGGTTTTGAAAAGCTTAGGAGAGAGAAGGAAAAATAAAAGAGTATTGTAAATAGCCCTAGGAAAAACCTCAACCTGCTGCCCATGTAATTTCCTTTAAAAACAAACTTTCCTGCTGTGGGAAGCTTTATCAGGCAGCAGATTTGCACACATTCTTATATGCCCCCATACCTACAGGGGTTTCCATCATTTCTTAGGCATGCTTGTTCATTGTTGGAAGTTGTTAGTAAGGTTACTACAGCTGTTAAGAAGGAAGAAGTGCTTGCTTACCCCAGAGCTTGTCTATATTTCCCTGTCTAATTCAAAATACTTTTACTTCTCTACAGATTTTGCTTAGACTGTCACTGTTACACTGTTTATCTGGAATTTAACCTCACAGCCCCTTCTGCTCCATTCTCCCCCTATCCTTGCCTCTTTTAAATACTCCAGAAGTGATTAAGGGTGTAAGTAACTAAGCAAAAAGCTTGGAGCTGCACAACCTTGGCACTACAAGAAAGTGAAGACTCTTTCCAAGAGCATAATTACAGGCCAAGCTATGAAGATTTCAAGCTTGCTTTTTTTTTTTTTTTTCCTTTGGAGTTTAGTGGGACAAAACTGAAGCCTTTGGAAATAAAACTGAAGGAAGGACCTGACCTAGCAGAGAGAAATCTTTACTAAATGCAGATGTCAATAGCAGTAGCATGTAATTAGTGCCCTAATTGTGACTGGGCAAATAATGTTGGTGGCTTGGGGAGGGGCCAGATGCAGGCTTTAAAGGCTGCCTTTAATGGCTGTGAAAAGAAAAAGATGCTTCTAGAGCATGATTCTTCTCATTCCTCTCTCAGCCTGGATATGAATCCCATCCTTAAGACTGGGCTGAATTGACTTGTTCTTCCCTGCAACTTTCTTACGGTGCCTACAGGAGTTCCCAGGCTCTTTCTGTCCTGTTCATGGCTTGCTCTCTCCCCTTCTTTTTCACTGAATAAGAAAAGAAAAAGCAGGAGAAGCACCTATTGATCGGAGAAGATATAAGGTATTTTATATTCCCATTGGCTGTGCAAGAGGATTTAGGAGATTTGAGTTCAATTCTAACCCTGCTGCTGACTTCATATACAGCTTTAGGCAAGCTTCTGCTCTGTTTTCTTAAGTGAAATGCAGAGGTTTAGTATGCATTTGCATCTGAGTGACAGACACCATTTAATTGCTAAGTGATGGTTTGCAGGGGTGGGTGTTTTTGACAAACAGATGGGGTTGGGTTTGTGTTTTTCCTTTTTTAATTCAACCCATCTCTGGTTTTCTCAGAGACAAAGATCCCCATAATTCTGGTAGTGGCCCAAGAGTATTTTATCTTCAGACTAAGAAATTAAAAGTGTCTTAATGCTAGGAGGCACATCACTCCTAGAACAAGAGAAAAAAGTGGGAATGAGAAGCCTTTTAAAAAGGAAAACAAGATTAGTGGAAGCCCATGGTGTGAATGCACAGCTGGCTTATGGTGCATTTCTGTGGCTTATCTAACAGCCAACTCTAATGCCTTGTGCTCCATACCTCCAAGGGGTTTAGGAAAGAACTGTAGAGTTCTCAGTGCCTTGATTTTACCTACAGCATCTGACAACAGCAAAATTTCTTACTGATGGATTTCGTTGGTGTGTTTTTGACACTGTTAAAGGCACAAACTAACTCTCAGTGCTGAATGGGACTTGAAGTCTGAGTTTAATTTGGATTAGTTGATAATGTATGCTCAGTATTCTGAGTTGAAAACCTGTGTATCTTGGGCAGCCTTCTCAGCTTGGAGAAGAGAAGCCTTCCAGGAGACCTTGGAGTGGCCTTCCAGTATCTGAAAGGGGCCTGCAGGAGGGCCAGGGAGGAACTATTGACAAGGTCTTGCAATGACAGGATGAGGGGTGATGGGTTTAAACTTGCAGAGAGGAGGTTTAAACTGGATGTTAGGAGGAAGCTCTTTACAGTGAGGATAATGAGACACTGGCACAGGTTGCCCAGGGAGGCTGTGGCTGCTCCCTCCCTGGAGGTGTTCAAGGCCAGGTTGGATGAGGCCTTGAGTGACCTGTGCTAGTGGGAGGTGTCCTTGCCTGTGGCGGGGGGGAGTTGGAACTGGATGAGCTTTGAGGTCACTTCCAACTTTACCATTCTATGATTCTAGGTGTGCATGTGTGCAGAGGCATCTGGAAAAGGCAGGGAATTATGTCTGCCAGCAAAAGTTAAAAATACAAATCCCCTGTGTTTTGCACTCTGAACATGTACAGACAGATGCAGCATGAGGAATTTCTCCCCTTGCAGAGCTCTTCTCAAAATACACAAATAAATAAAAGTGCCCAATAGTACTCTGGCAGATGGCCACAACTAACTGGGGGCTTGACCTGTTCAGCAGGGCACTGCCCACCTTTCTCCTGCTCATTACCTTGGTCATGTGGATTAGGATATCCCTTTGGGCAGCACATAGAGCTGGGAGAAGGAGGAAGAGAATGGATGTTTGGAGCAATGGAGTTTGTCTTCCCAAGTACCTGTCAGATGTGGTGGAGCCTGCTGTGCTGGAGATGGCTGAACACCTCTCTGCTGAGGGCAAGTGCTGAATGAATTCCTTCTTGTGCTGTGCTTCTGTGCATGGCTTTGCCTTTACCATGTGTCCTCATTTTCTGTTTGTCTTCTCTATCTCACTGTGGGGAGTGAACAAGTGGCTGTGTGAGGCCAGTTCATGTTAGCCCATGAAAGTAGCTATTTGGACATGAGATGGTGTTTGCTAGAGTTAAAAAGCCAGTTAGATGAATGGGGACAATCATGCTGCTTCTGAGTTCAGCCTTCTGGCAGCTTGCAACTGATTTGCTAGACATCATACACTGTTCAGGCTTTGGGAATAAAAGAGGTTGAATAGGAGCTCATAGTCCATGGAAATCAGCTGTGTCACCAGGAGAGTACTGTCATGCCTCCACCATCCACTGTCTCTTCCAGCTCCTCTGGAGTTTCTCCAGGAATATTCTGGAATATGTTGTGTGTGTAGACTGCACCATGGCAGCACTTGGCCTGCAACTGCAAGGCAATTTGCTTGCTCTAAGCATAGGAAGGGCTTTTCCCTTACAGCAGTCAGTCAATATTTTAGTCTCCTGCTTGTGAAGTCGTGAACAGAGTTCATATCGTACCAGTGCCTGAACGATGAAGGAAAGCAGAGGCTGTTTCAGGGAGCTTTACAGAGCACAAGAATACATTCTTGTCCCCAAAGCCCCTGCACCAGGCAGGCAGGGTTGCCACTGGAGTACTTCACTAGCTTGCTACAACTAGTGCCCATCCAAGGATGAATCAGGGCAAGATTTTCCCCAGGAGACCATTTCTAGTATCACTGTGGTTTTAAGAGAGTAGCGAATGAGTAACTGTAGTGCATGTGCATCAGCAGCTGGGTATGTTGCTTTGCTGCTTAGTTTAAAACTGAGAGGATTCCTGCATCTGCTGCAAATCAGGGTAGAAAGGAGCTCTTCAGAAGGTACAGCTTTAATAATCTGCAGTGTCTGCTTTTTATCATTAGCTTCTCTCCCGTCCAGATACAAAGCAGATTGGGAATGTTTTCAAAGGGTGAAGATTTATCAGCACAACTCCCAGACAAGTCAATTAGAGGCTGCCTGACTAAATCCTCATAACGCGCTTTGAAAACGTAGCTCCTGCCGCCTGCGAGGACGGTTGCAGGGGGAGTGTAGCTCGGCTCTTGGTTGTGAGAGACAGGAGTAGGCAAAGCCAGCTAAGCAGCTGAGCTCTCGGGCTCTTAGCACTGTCATTAAGGCTGTTGCACAAACAGAGGAACGCTGGCACTCCCCAAGTGACGAGGTTACTGCTTCACCAGGCGTTTGCCTCGTTGGGTTAAAGCAGGATTAAATTGGATGGGCCTGAAGAGGAGGAAGCCATGGGCAGGAAGGCTGTTGAACAACGAGGACAGCATTTCATCCCCGAAATAATTTGTGCACTGTAGTCCAGTTCAACTCGCCAGTAATTTTGTATTGAGAAAAAAATTAATTGCATCCGTTGCCTGTGTTTCACTCAACAACTTCCCCAGGGACCCTGCACACTGAATCTGCTCAGAAGCACATCATTTAATGCCTTTGCATTCAAACTGAAGCTGGAGCTCTGCAGAGGGGGAGAGAAAAGATTTTAAGAGCACACTGAAATTGATAGATGCACTGAGGCTTCAGAAGGATCATGCTTTCCCTCACCTCCCAACTTGTTCTAGACATGCAAGTTGAGCAGTGTAGTAGATACNGTAATTTATATTTTATATATATATGTGTGTGTGCGTATATATATATGCACTAATTTTTGTACAGATTCCTTCACTCCTGCATTCCTCACCAGCCAGGTGTTCCCCACAGTGTTCATTTCTACAGCAGGAAATGTCTTTCTGGCAGCAATGCAACAGGGTGGTTTAAAAGACTGCAATAAACATCAGTAAAGATGTACATGCATATCTTTTAAAATATAATTTATTTTGATGAGATTAATGCACACAGAGCTGGAAGTCCTCTTATTACACAACCTAAGCAATGGAAATACAAAGCTTCTTCAGTCTGTGACGAAAATAGGGTCAGGAGGAGTAAGTCATGGGAGAAGATATCTCTCTCTCTCTGTGTCTCTCTCTTTGTCTCTCTCTAGAAATATGCCTTCTTCCCTTCTCTTGCTCCTCCCTCTCTCACAGCTCTGATGAAAGTTCATGCCAGTTGTTACTGTTCTGGAGAAGTTTTAGCACACATCAGCATCCTTACCCAGCTGATTGAGGGCAGCCAGTTACAGCATTTGCCTGGCTTGATGTTGCTGTTTTGCTCTCATCCAGTGCCTTTTTCTTTACCCTTCCTCCCTGTCCTCCACTTGACCTCCCAGCATGATTTGGGTCCCACTGGTGGCTGGGAGTCTGGCAGCTGTGAGGACCCTGGATGGCCCTGCACTGCCTGCTTTTGCATCTAGATAGCCAATACCCTCTGTTGGTACTCTCTGCTCCTGCTGCTGGAGAGGGTAACCCTTCCTGTCTGACCAGCCCAGCGATTGCTTTCCTCACTGGCAGCTCTTCCAGGTTACCTGATGCCATGAGCATCTTTTACTACTTATTGTTGTTTGGTTTGTTGCTTCTGATGACTGTTCTTAAGAACAAGGGCGATGACAGAGTCCTCAGCACCTCTTAGCAGCTTGGGTAACAGGCGAAGAGGTTTGCCCTTCTTGCTGAGGCAGAGGTTACTTGGTGAGCCTGCAGAGTTGGACAGGTTACTGGGTAGGTTGACAGATTGAGACTTTACCAACTTCAAACAGTCTTCACCATGTGAATTTCCTGCGTATTTTGAAACATTGCCCTGGCTGACAAGAACTGGGCAGGAAGGCCCAGCATGGAAGAGCACAGCGTGTGCTGTGAGTGAGCAGTGGCCATCCAAAATCAATTGGCTACGTCAGGCTTCATCCTGTGAGTTAGCAGGCGTCGGTGCTCTGCTTTCAGCACTGTGAGGAAGTTCAAGTGGTTGAGGAGTGGTTTGGTGTATGAAACGCTCATTTATTGGAAGCAACAGTATGAAACCCGCCTCTGCTTTGCTTGGCCACTTGTCTGACTTCAGCTAAGACTCGACTGTTGAAAAGCTGTCCTTTGCTCCCCACCATCTCTGCATGACACCTGTGGCAAGTGTCATTAAAAGGCCACTGTGGAGCTGGTGGACTTAAGACACTAGTCACAAGATGTGGTTGTACCTCAGGCAGTGGCACCCTTAGGCACTGTTGACTTTTTAATGACAGTCTTAGAAATGTTACAGCAGGGAAGGATGTGCAAGAAAGGAGGAATCCTTTCAAATGTTGAAGTTGAGTTGCTGGTGTGCAGATGACAATACTGATTATTCTTGATTGATCTCAGATGAAGTGGTTATGGTCGTTACATCTTTGCTTAAAAGAGCTGTCACATCAAATCCAGTCGCTTAGTGTCACTTCACAGCAACCCTTGGGACACTTGCTAAGTTGTTGATAGGTGCAGGCTGGAGATAGCTGAATTGGGGTGTGTTTGGCAAAGCTCATGGTGAGTGCTCCTTCTCAGAGGTGAGGCAGTTAAAATCTAGCCAGAGAAGTTCAGGAAAAGGGGGGAGAGGAGTGGTAGGGCAAGGTCAGGGACACCTGGAAAAAGAGGTACTAAAGCAGGCTGGGGCAGGGGAAAGTAGAAGCCCTGCAGGAAGGGCCAAGACTGAATCATTGCTGTGGAAGTGAACTGAAGCCCATTTCTCAGAATCACAGAAAAATTCAGGTTGGAAAAGACCCTCAGGATCACCAAGATCATCAGGCGTGCCAGACCAAGATGACAGTTGGCGTACCAGACCAAGACTCAGTGAGAGGAATGGAAAAAATCTGGTTTTACTTTTAACAGTAAGAGTCACAGGTGAGCAGTGTGAATATGATACCCCTTGTTTTGTGTAAATGTGCATCATCTCTGGGGAAGGTAGACTTCAGGGTTTGGATGGTTTCCCTGCTTTCCCACGGGGAGCAAAGATAGCCACAGAGCAAGGTGTGCATCCCACCACAGCTGGGCAACGAGTGTGCCAGGCTCCTCCTAGTTGTTTCTCTTGCCTCATATTGAAGTGGCTGCAGCTGCTTTAACAAGAGGAAAGTCAACAGCAACATGTCTGCTCTGTAGCTAGAGCAGGAAAGCATCTGTGAAAGTGACTCCAGCTCCCTTGCCCGTGGGCTTACAGATCATCTGGCCACCGAGTGGAAGTGGACCTTTCTTAGACCCTGCGAATAGTGCTCGGTCTCTGCAGGCAAAAAAGACAATTTAGCCTCTTGGCTTTTCCCCTCCTCCCTGGTTTGTTGGTTTACATGTTTTAGAAAGAGCAAAGGACGGAGCCAGCGCCGCAGCCCTGGTCAGTGCCTGTGGATGGCTGCAAGAGGCTCCCGGCGAAGGCAGGCGTGGGGGATGGGCTGCTGAGCGGCTCGGCTGTTGCTATAACAACAGCACCTCGGTCTCATTTCTTTTGAAAAATGAATTGCTGCTGGTGGGATGAAGCAGAGCAGCTTCTCCCCGCAGATGAAAGCCCTGCTGACAGCATCGACGCTCTGTTGTTTGTGTGCCGGCTCTGTCGTGCCTTGTCCGAGCAGCCCTGCCCAACGTTTCGGGGCCGGTTGTGCTGAAGTGCTGGGCTCCAGGGGCGTCTGTCCCGCACAGCCTCTGTCCCCCAGCCATTCCCCACTAAAGAGTCGTTTAACAAGTCAGCCCGACGAAGTCTGACCTTTTCTTGCTCTGCAACGAGAGTTTCTCCAAAGGAAAACTGTGCCAGTGGGATATGTCCCTGCCTATGGTGGGGGCTTAGAACTAGATGAGCTTTGAGGTCACTTCCAACCTAAACCATTCTATGATTCTATAGAAAGGACAGCAAGTCCTGCTTTACACTTCTCTGCTGTGAAATGCAGGTCCCCCAGCCAGCTAGTCTGTATGAACTAAGCTATGAGCTGATTAACCTGCCAAGGGGGTTGGTTTATTTTAACATTCTTGTCTTAGTTTTTTTTGGTTTTTTTTAATTTTAATTTACTTTTATTGTATGCATCAAGAGTTTGCTGCTTTTAGACAAAAATCTCCAAGTTGCTGCTAATATCTTTATGGTGCATCCTGTAAATCACACACACAAGCTATGTATTACTATGTAGAAGGAGAGGGAGGGTAGTGCACAGGAGAATATGTTACTTTGTTTTTACAGAGGGAAGGGGAATTGCTGGGATTTTAGTCCAAGACATTGTTAGTCTAAGACATCTAGTGGTCTAAGACACAACTAATTCCCGGTGGTGGTAAACTGCTTGTTAGTGTATGGTCAGTGTGTGGACATTCAAGGTATCCAGTAGGTGACATGGTGATTGGGAATGAAATCAAGATGTAAAAGTGAACATTTGAGATGCTTGTTTGTGGCAAGGGTGATGGAGCACTGGAGCAGGATGCTCAGAGAGGTTGTGGAGTCTCTTCCTCTGGAGACTTTCCAAACCTGCCTGGGTGTGTTCCTGTGCAGCCTGCCCTGGGTGATCCTGTTTTGGCAGTGGGGTTGGACTCTCTGATCTCTGTAGGTCCCTTCTAACCTCCCTGCTAAAACAGGTTCATACTGAGCAGGTTGCACAGGAATGCATCCAGGTGGGTTTTGAGATTTCTGGAGAAGGAAACTCCACAACCTCTGCTCCAGCATTCTCACAGGAAAGAACTTTCTCCTTAAGTTCAAGTGAAGCCCCCTGTGTTCTAGTTTGCACCCACTGCCTCTTGTCCTATCCCTGGCCACTGCTAAGAAGAGCTCAGCTCCATCCTCACACCATCCGTTCTTTAGATATTTATACACTTTTAAAAGGTCCCCTTTCAATCTTCTTGTTTCCAGGCTAAAGAGCCCCAGGTCTCTCAACCTCCTCTTATGAAAAGGATGCTTCAATCCCCGTATAATCTTTGTGTCCTTTCTCTCCAGTAGTCCCTTGTCCCTCTTGGACTGTTTCAGTCAGGTAGATCAGGAGAGGACAAACTGGACAGAGGATAGAACAGAGGTGCCCAGTACACTTCATATGAGAGAACACAGGAATCTTTCCACAATAGAGAGACATAAAATTTGCAGATCTCTCAAACTCAAAGCTTTGGGAGTGTGAAATAAGGTGGAAGTGGATCACTCTTACTGATGTTCTGCAAGGGACACCTTCAATATGTTGTGAAATTGATGGAGTCAGTGCTCTTGTGTTTTCCAGGGGATGATCTCTCTCACTGATCTCTGACTTGTCATTGAGACACATTTTTCCCCCCCTCTTGCTTCTTTATATGAAATGCCTTCATAGTTAGAAGCCTGTCAGTGGAATCACATCTCTGCAGAGGACCAGGACACAGCTCAGTGTCCCACATGTGTTCAGCTGGGACTGCAGCAATGCATCACATCAGCCATGTCCATCAGCGTTGTGTGCTGGAGAGGCCATGCAAGCCTGAAGGGTGAGAGAAGGGTGCCACCTTCTCAGAACCACTCCCTCTGAAAAGGGAATGAGATATGGATTTGCCTGCCCATCTTAACACATGGGACAGAAAGAGAACTAGCCCTCTGGGATGAGAGAAATAAATGGGATCTAGATTGTGCAAAGAAAGAAGGTTGAGGACCTCTAGGTTAGGGAAGGGGTGGGAGCTGCGTGCCTGGGACTTTAATACCAGCAAAAATGCTTTAAAAATTGATAAAATCTTTCAGTATTTTGTCTTCTATTGTTCTAGTATCAAGGATGCAAGTGTGTCCTGAAGGCGTTTGCTAGAGCTGTGACCTCTTTGCTTCCTCCCCTCCCCACTATTGTTTTTTGCCTTACCCAAAGAGGGATGCTTTTTTTAGCCTGGTACATAAGCCAAGGGCTCAATGTTTGGTGCCTGTAGGTTGTGACAGTGCTTCTTTTAATCTGAATTAAAGCTTATATTAATACACTCTTTTATAACATTCTTGCATTATCATTTCATTGCTTTCTTGGAGTTTTGTCTCGCTATCATTTGTTTGTTGCTTCTTTTTTTTTATGTTAACTCCTGGCACACAGGTTATTTCCTTTTTCTTATTTGATTGAGTTAACATTATGCAAAGTACCTTTTTTTTAGGGTTAAATTTTTTTTCCCTCACTTAAAACTGCCTCTCAATGTGTTCTGTAGCCATGAACAGAGGGCTAATGAAATGAATGTGTTAATGAATCTTCACCAAAAAAAAAAAAAAAAAGCAGCATCAACCACACAGTTCAAAGCTAGTAGTAAATCAGTTGTGTTGGAGGTGTTCTTCAAGAATCTTCTAGAAACTTACAACAACAACAATTGGAGTAAATGATAAATTTCAGTCTGTGTTTTTTAGCTTCTCTAAATTTTAGGTCCAATTTAAGGCTTCTCTCAGTGTCTTAACAATGTTTAAGACTTTTTCCTGACTTCAAAAACTCACTTAGTCAGCTTACTCCATACACTTCAGGCAGCTTGGGGAGCAAAGACATTTTGCAGTTCTGCTCTCCTCTTCAGGGGCAAATTGAGTGGGTGGTTGGGTTTTTTTTCCCCTGTTTGATTCGGTTGGGTTTTTTTCGCTGCTGTTTTGGTTAGGTCTTTTTGCTTGTTTTAGACTGTCTTCTCAAACTGATCAAGGCATAAGAACGAAATCAAAGAAACTTCTTAATTAGCTTTTAAAAAGCATTGCTCTTATTTGCCCTGGGGACAGATATTCGTGAGGGGTATCTGTCACAAGGCTCATCAGCACTTTGTGTCTGCAACTGGTTAATTTTGATTTTCTTTCCTTGTTTTTTCTTTCAGCTTCAAGAGACAGTCAAAAGGAAGTTGGAAGGTGCCCGTTCACCTCTCAATGGAGAACAGCAGAACGGAGTTTGCGATGGGAGCTTTTCTCCAACTAGCAAGAGGATACGGAAGGAGGTACCAGGCATCGAGGCAATCAACAGCTTGCCCAATAACTTGCCTTTGCCTGCTGTTTCTCCTCTTCACCAGCTTGACATGAAAGCTCCCCTGCCCCTGCAGAACAGTGGAACTCACAGTAGTGGTCTAGAAGACTTGGGTAAAAACGGCGGAGTTTCAGAAATAAAGCTCCCTGTGAATGGCTGCAATGAACTAGATGATAGCTTCAACATCCTGCAGAGCAAGGAGCTAAAGCAAGAGCCTTTGGATGACCCTAGCTGCATAGACACTTCTGAAACATCCCTTTCAAATCAGAACAAGCTCTTTTCGGACATTAACCTGAACGATCAAGAGTGGCAGGAGCTAATAGATGAACTAGCAAACACCGTTCCCGAAGATGACATACAAGATTTGTTTAACGAGGACTTTGAAGAGAAGAAGGAGCCAGAATACCCCAGGCCTTCCACAGAGACTCAGGAGAGTGCAAGTGTGAAAAGTGATCCATCTCATTCTCCATTTGCTCATGTCCCACTGGGGTCTCCCCAGGTGAGGCCATCTTCTTCTGGTCCTCCCTTTTCAAATGTCTCCACCAGCTCTAGCATAGCTTCTGCCTCCAGCGCCCCCGCAGCCCCCATGCCGGCCGGCTCACCGGCAAACTGTGTGGTTCAGTCACCTCAGACTCCCAGCCAGGCCCACACCCCAGGCCAGACGCAGGCACGGTCTGGAAATGGCTATCTTATGACCCCGGCAGCAGCACCTGGGGCGGGGCCTGGGCCTGTGAGTATGCCAAGCACTGACTTGTCTCCAGCTGAGCAGCTCAAGCAGATGGCAGCCCAGCAGCAGCAAAGAGCTAAGCTCATGCAGCAGAAGCAGCAGCAGCATTCAAGTCAACCCTCAAGCTGGTCACCTGTGGGCCCTCCCTCTAGCCCGTACGGAGGACCCTTCAGTGCAGACAAACCAAATAGTCCAATGATGTATCCCCAAGCCTTTAACAACCAAAACCCAATAGTGCCTCCTATGGCAAACAATCCACAGAAGACCACGATGAATAACTACCTCCCTCAAAACCACCTGAATATGATTGGTCAACAGCCAAATAACCTGGGCACCAACTCCTTAAGCAAGCAGCCCAACATGCTTTCCTATGGCAACACCAAACCTCTGACCCACTTCAGTGCTGAGCTGAGTCAGAGGATGACGCCGCCGATGGCCAACCCCAGCAAGAACCCCATGATGCCCTACATCCAGCAGCAGCAGCAGTCCCAGCAGCCACAGATGCAGGCTCAGATGGCACACCTGAGCGAGGAGCAGAAGCGAATGCTCATCATGAAGCAGAAGGGGATGATGAACCAGACCATGGCGTACGCGGCGCTTCCGTCCCTCAGTCAGGTAAGCCAAGCGCACGGTACGCGGGCAGCCAAGAAAAGGCTGAGACAAGGGTTTGGTATCTCTTTGCAAGGTCTCTCCCTCTCTTTGTCTCCTGGAGACTATGGAATGTCTCTTCTTGGACTGTCCACGTGGCATTGGAGCTTGATCATTTTAAGAAGTGACTGAAATGATGATGTATTAGGCTTTAGAAGTGTGGCTAAATAGTCCCCAGGGAGGGGCTATTTACAAGGTCTTATAATGACAGGTAATGGGTTTAAACTGGAAGAGGGGAGATTTAAACTGGGTGTTAGGAAGTCTTTCCAGTGAGGGTAGTGAGACACTGGAACAGGTTGCCCAGGGAGGCTGTGGCTGCTCCCTCCCTGGAGGTGTTCAAGGCCAGGTTGGATGAGGCCTTGAGTGACCTGTGCTAGTGGGAGGTGTCCCTGCCTATGGCAGGGGGTTGGAACTGGATGAGCTTTGAGGTCCCTCCCAACTTAAACCATTCTATGATTCTGTGGCAGTTTCTCTGAAGCAGTGCTCATTCCCTGTGCTTCTGCTATTGAGTGCTTAGGGACGCTCTGGCAAATTTTTGGTCAGAAGTCATTCCTTTTTTGGGTGGTTTGCTTCCTTTTTTTTTTTTTTTTTTAAACATGAAGCAAGACTTAATGGTTTTGGACCCCAAACCCCACTGCATGACTAAACTTCCACGGTGTAGTTAGCATTGTAACAAAAGGAGAGAGTGGTTAGCCCCTTCTTCTTGGTGCAGCGAGTGAGCCAACTTTAAACAGTACATTTGGCATTTTGACTCAGGGAACAAAGCAAGGACATTTTGGGTGCTGAGTGCATTTGGTTTCTGCCAGAAGAAGTAAGCACAGCTGAATGCTTTTAGTGCTGCTGGAACCGCGTGTGAAAGGAGATGGCTTGTTCTGGGACTTACAAGCAACCTTTAGCAACCTCAAGTATTTTGTGAATCTGTAGAGTTTTTGCAGCAGGAGGCTAAAGCCATGTTGACTTGAGTGACCTGGCGTTGCTGTCTCACATGCTGAACCCTGGAGTGGCAGCTGCCAGTGCTGGGGAATGGTTTGGAATTAATTAATAGCCAACTGCCTCCAGGGTGCTCTTAGTTGTGCAGCTCCTGTAAAGATCTGCATGCCGGTGTCATGGAAAGGCTCAAGAACACATTTTCTGAGTGTTGTTTCAGGGGGTTTGAAGAGAACTGAAGTTAATAATTGCTGATGCCTTCACAGAAGTTGTGTGCCACCAAAACATGTCAGGAATTCAGCTATAACAGTTCACTAATAGAACTGTTGGTTGATAGCTTCAGTGTAACAGCTTTTTACCAAATTAGCTGTTTCCACACCACCTACCAGGAGTGCTTCCTTCCAAGCATGGCTTAACCATGACTCACAGTGGAATTCATGGAGAAATACAGCAAAATTTGTCATTTCTTCAGCTTATGGGGTTTGGGCATCTAACCAACAGGAGAAGTAGGAGTTTTGCCGGGTCAGAACCCACCACATGTTACCGAATATTAATTGCAAACCAAAAAGAAATGTTCATCTGCCTCCTGTTTTTCATTCAGGTCATGCTGGTGGCAGCTCAAATGTTCATATCTTTATTTTTCATTCTGCATTAGAACTAGAAATAGGTGTTCTAGAGCCTCTCAGTCTGGAGAAGAGAGGGCTTTGAGGAGACCTTGTAGTAGCCTTCCAGTATCTGAAAGGGAGCGTACAGGAGGGCCGGGGAGGGACTATTGACAAGGTCTTGTAATGACAGGACAAGGGGCAATGGGTTTAAACTGGCAGAGGAGAGATTGAAACTGGTTGTTAGTAAGAAGTTCTTTCCAGTGAGGGGGGTGAGACACTGGCACAGGCTGCCCAGGGAGGTTGTGGCTGCTCCCTCCCTGGAGGTGTTCAAGGCCAGGTTGGAGGAGGCCTTGAGTGACCTGTGATAGTGGGAGGTGTCCCTGCCTATGACAGGGGCTTGGAACTGGATGAGCTTTGAGGTCCCTTCCAACTTAAACCATTCTATGATTCTTTTGGGGAAGACTTCTCTAGAGAAGCACCATGATAATGACATAAAACTCAGGCTGCAACCCGAGTTAGATTTGCCAGATGACAACTGAGAGGCAGAGAGTGTTTGGCCATGCTGCCTAGTACCCTGTTTCCTTGTTTTTGTTAAGTCTGTAGAACTCAAAGACCCATCAAACAGTTGAGAAGAGGCACTGCCTATGAGAAAGTTACTGTCATCTCCTCCATCTCATAAGATGAGAAATTAATCTTAATACCTCACTGCACTTCTCCAGTGGGAACAGGAAGCCAGGGTTTCATGTATCTAATCTCACTCAGTTCCTTTATTTTTTTTCCCCTTAATGTAGGAAAAACGACATACAGCTGCACAATCTTCCAAAACCAAATCCAGATATGAAGTCATTTCTGTGTCATACAAAGAAGAAACTTAAGACAAAGTCATGCTTGTTATATAACATCTGCAGTTCATCTTTATTGACCCAGTCAGGATGAAGGACTTCTTGCTTGTGTGTAGGCACAGAAAGATCCCTTTGCTACTTGTGAAACCCACTTGCCTGCACTGAGGAGATTTTATGTGGTGAGGAAGTGTGAAACAATAGATTTCTAATAGTGATGTATTTCTTCATTCCTTCCCTTCCCCCTTTTCCTCTGAAAAAAAAATTGGAAAGCTTATTATCGTGAGATGTGCTTGGTGGAAATGGATTGGTTTTTTCCAAAGGTGGCAAAAATGATATGTTGAGATTGTTGACTTAAATACAGCCTGATGCAGACAATCTGATCCTGCTTTCTGCAGTCTGTGGACAGTCAGACTTGCCAGATCACATAGAGGGAAAATAAGGAGATTGCACCCTTCTGTTTGGAATACAACTCTGAGTGGGAAGTGAATGTATCCTGCCAGTTTATAGTTTCAACTTTCATTGTACTTTTAGGGGTTGATAGAGAGTTGTAAAATTGTGTGTGTAATAGTCAGGAGGATGTCACAAATGGCACTTAAAGGGGGAAAAAAATGATCCCAGCTGTTGCATCTTGTGGTTAGCACTGACCATATTTCTGTCAGGTGACTGCTACAGGGACGTGTTTGAGAACTGAAAGGTAACTTACTGAGCATCAGGCATGTACAAGCCCACCTTGTCTTCTCATTTTCTGAGCTCTCTGAAATGCCAAACCCCTCGGCCCCCTCCAGATGTTGGTGTGCCAATACCTTAGCTGCACTGGTGGCATGGTACCAACTCATTCTGTGTGTGCCAGCAAAGCTGATAGTGGAGCAGTGCTGTCACTCAGAGTCAATTAACCAGGTTGGAAAAGACCTCTAGGGTCATTGAGTCCAACCTATCACCTAACCCTTCCCATTAGCTAAACCATGGCACTAAGTGCCTCATCCAGCCTCCTCTTAAACACCTCCAGGGATGGGCACTCCACCACCTCCCCAGGCAGCCCATTCCAATGCCAATCACTCTTGCTGTGAAGAACTTCTTCCTAACATCCAGCCTGAACCTGGCCCTAGCACAGCTTGAGACTGTCCTCTTGTTGTGCCACTGGGTGCCTGAGAGAAGAGACCAACCCCACCTGGCTACAACCTTGTTTCAGGTAGTTGTGGAGAGCAATGAGGTCTACCCTGAGTCTCCTCTTCTCCAGGCTGCACACCCCCAGCTCCCTCAGCCTCTCCTCATAGGGCTGTGCCCCCTGACCAGCCTCGTTACCCTTCTCTGGACATGTTCAAGCACCTTAACATCTTAAACTGAGTGGCCCAGAACTGGACACAGTACTTAAGGTGTGGCCTAACCAGCACTTAACTCCAGGTGAAGCATCATGGCACACGTTCCCAGCAGCAACCAAGCTGATGGAGGACTTTGAACGCAGGTGATGAGGAACACCTGGTGGAACTGAGGCTGTTTAGTCTGCAGAAGAGGAGGCTGAGGGAAGACATCCACAACTCCCTCAAAGGAGGCTGGAGCCAGGTGGGGGTTGGTCTCTTCTCACAAGTGGCAGGACAAGAGGAAATAGCCTCAGGTTGTACCAGGGGAGGTTCAGGTTGGATATCAGGAAAATTTTCTTCACAGAAAGGCACTGGAACAGGCTGCCCAGGGAACTGGTGGAGTCACCATCCTTGGAGGTATTTAACAGACACATGGATGTGGTGCTGAGGGACATGGCTTAGGAACAGTGGTGGGATTGTGAGTTCTAGGTGAGTGGTTCAAGAGGCAAACAGGAGCTTTGTTTAGGCTTTTAATGTGCTTTAAGGAATAAACACATGCAAGCCTAAGTCATCCTCCTCTCAAAAAGCAGAGTCTTCTTTAACCTGAAACATTCCATTTAGCTTTTGAGAGATGGGAGTAAGGTTTTATGAGGCACTTTTTAATTCCCCCCCCCCCAAAAAA
>VWYK01080541.1:117170-128412 GCA_013399775.1 Semnornis frantzii | reverse complement strand
AAAAAAAAGAAAGAATCATTTTACATCCAGATATATGCCTGCAACAAGAATTCCTCTTGAATAAGCAGTAGCCACCCTCTGTGTTCCCTTTACTGCAGGGGGGCTGGAATGACTCTGCTGTTTGACTCGAATAAGTGCAATTCCTGCACTTTCTGCCCTAGGTGATCACCCAGCCTGCTCTGGCAAGGATCTCCTTTCTTCTCACTGCATTCTCCCTCTGCTCTGTTGTCTCCTGGGGAGCTTGCAGCAGGCAAAACTCTTTGTCAAATAAGGGTAAAGGTTATAAGAGTATCTTGTGATTAAAAATTCAAAAAGCCTATTTTGAACTATTAGAATATTGTGGTTGTTTTAAAAGCAAGCTCCAACCTCTAACTCCTTTTTTTTTTTTTCCCCTCCTCAATTGTGTTTTTGTTTTTTAAATTACTTTTTAATTACCTTTTTCCCCCCTGTGACATGTAGGTGAGTCCTTCCCTGCCCCTAGCTCTGCATACAGGTAAATAGAGGAAGAAACACCATGGGGAGGGTAAATTATGGAAAGTCAGCATGAGGTCTGCCTTCCCTTGGAGGGGCATTTGCTGGGGGTGGGAGCATGGGCAGCAGGCAGCACCCCATGCTGTGTGCATCCTCCTTTGCTGTCTCCAGCACCAGCTCTTCTTTCCTGCCGGGAAAAGGCAATGGCTTTTGGTGGGGGCCAGGTCAGAAGGGCTGCTGTGTTTCTGAGGCTGAGCTTTGGTGCACATAACCAGTTTGTGGAGCAGGGCAAACCACCAGGGTCCTGTCTCACTGTACCCATTACCAGTTAGCAGTGTAATGGGGAAACAGCTTCCTTGGCACATTGGGGAGGGGAGGTGGGGGGTAAGTGGCAGTCCCCCCCTGCTGCTTCTGAAGGCAATCAGATCGGTGAGATCCAGCTGACCAGAAAAAGAAGTGCAAGGAAAGAAAATCTTAACATTTCTGTTGTGGTGGTGCTCAGTCAGAGCCTCTGTGCCAGGTGTGGGAGCCACATGTCAGAAGAGGTAGTGCCCACCTCAGCGATCTTACAGCTAATTAAAGATTACCCACGGTGACAGCTTCATTTTGAGCAGCACTGTGAAGAGGTCACAGAAAATCAGAAATGTCACAGTTGAAGCTGTCCACAACTATCTGTGCTACTCTGCAAGGTGCAAGAAACGGCAGAAGAGGAAGGAGGGCACAGGGGGAGAAACTAAACCGTGCAAACATCTTATGGGAGGCTGAGCACTGCCAGGAAGAGAAAATCCCCTGCTCTGTGTAATCCTCCTGTTCCTTAAACGACTTCCTCCCTCAGCAGCACTTCAGTGGCACTGAAAGAGACTACTTGTTTATCCCAAGGGAAGTAACAGCCCCATCTTTAGTGGCTCGTTTCCATTCACCTTTGGTTGCTACAGTTCATGGCTTGTAGCTCATGAGTGCTCAGAACTTCTGGGCACTTCTGAGCACCTCAGGTCACTGCTCTGTGGAGTTCTGTGCAGAGCCCAACATCTCTTTGTAAATGTGCCTGTATGTACTCCTTTGTGGCTAGCATACCTCTTTGGATGTACTGCCAGCAGCTTTTTCATCCCCTCTCTAAAGCAGTGTGACTTTCAGCCTGCTCCTGATCCATCAGTGGAGGGCTTGGCCCCCTGATCCCAGAGCAGCAGCGCAGTGCTGGCCCCCGTGTCAGAGCCTAGAGCTCTGCTTCTGCTCTCCCTCCCTCTGCCTAATCTGTGTCTGTGTGAAGCACTGCTCTTTGAGCAGTCTGTGCTACCCAGCTGGCTGTGATGTTCCAGCTCTACAAAGAGGTGTACCTTGCACTTCTGAATTCCTCTCTTGTCTTTAATTTTATCTCCATGGATCCTTATTCTGGGTCTTTCCACAGCATTTCTGGGTAGTTAAGGCCAGTGCTACCCAGCAGTGTTATGCTGTCAGTACGTGTCTTCCCTCCAGAAAGATTTCCTTAAGGCTCTAATGTGTGTGTGCCCATAGTAGGAACACTTAATGCCTCTTAAGAGACTGTCCCAGTAAGTGGTTAAGTGCAGATTTGAAGTCCTGCATTCAGAAGGTTCTGCCAAATCCCAGCTGATGCATCTAATTTGCTAAAGAATGTGGCTTCTGCTCTCTCAGCAAAGATTTCATTCCTCATGAACAGTGGGAAAGTTGCCCTTTTTATGTTGTTGTTCACCAGCTTAGCATGAAGTCTGAGAGAGAAGCCAGTCTGTGTGTACCTGAGTTCTTTACCCCAGTGCAGTGCATTCCGGAGTCATCCTGCTCTGACTTTGCTCCTTTTCCCGTGTGTGAGGAATGTTTTGCAGGCATTAACCTGCAAGCTTATCTTGCACAGCGGGAGGAAAGCTCCGTTCTGTGTCAACACATCTTCCAAACGGGTGGCTTCCTCATTTACACCCAGTGGGAGCTTGTTAATAGTTCTTGCTCTACAGTAAGAGTGGGGGCGATCCAGACAGGGTCAGAGATCTCACAGGAGAGCAAGCTCAAGTCCAGCAGCACTGTCACAAAATCACCTTCTACTGTTTTCTCTTTTTCACTTCTCTTTCACACAGGTGCAATATTAAAGCCTATTCCTCACTCCAGCAGCTCAGTCTTTGGCTGCTCGTGTGAGCATCCTTCTGTAAAATCTCTTCTGCCAGGTTCCTTGCTGCTAGCTAAAATCTCATTTTTGAGAAACAGAGGTATGCCTGTGAGCTGCTTTTTGTTGCCTTGTGCTATTTGGAGACACTGAGGGAAAGGCAATGCCTTAAAAAACCCTAGAGAAGCAATTTGAAAGGGTCAGCTTAGGAACAGTTTAAGATCTGCCCTGAGAAGATGACTCCTCCTTTTCTGACATGATGTTCTTTGTAAGTTAAGAGTTAACATCTTTAAAACAATCTGTATTTTAAATTATTTTTTTTTTGTACACAGTATTGCCTAGAGAAAGCAAAATTCCTGAGAGTGCCCAACATGCACTTTCCAGGTAATTATTTTTCCAGCATGTACTCCTTTTCCTCTGAGCCCAGGAGGCTGGGGAGTTTATTTTTCTAAACCTGTCTAAACCAGCCCCATCCCTGGAGATCTTTAAGGCCTGGCTGGCTGGGGCTCCGAGCAACCTAATGTAGTGCGAGGTGTCCCTGCCCATGGCAGGGGGGTTGGAATTGGATGATCCTTAGGTCCTTTCTAGCCCTGACAATTCTATGATTCTGTATTATCTGTCTATGGCTACTCCAAAAGCCATTTTTCTTTCTCTCCCTCTAAGCATCCTGCTCAGGATTGTGCCTCTTAGGCACAATCCCAAGCACAAATACAGGCTGGTTGATGAATGGCTGGAGAGCAACCCTGAGGAAAAGGACCTGGGGGTCTGGGGTGATGAAAAGCTCNACAGGAAGGACATTGAACTGTTGGAGCAGGTCCAGAGGAGGCCACGAAGATGCTCAGAGGGCTGCAGCAGCTCTGCTGTGAGGACAGGCTGAGAGAGTTGGGGCTTTGCAGCCTGGAGAAGAGAAGGCTTCCAAGCGACCTTGGAGTGGCCTTCCAGTATCTGAAGGGGGCTACAGGAAGGCTGGGGAGGGACTATTGACAAGGGCTTGGAATGACAGGACAAGGGGCAATGGGTTCAAACTGGCAGAGAGGATATTTAGACTGGATGTTAGGAGGGAGTTGTTTGGAGTGAGGGTGGTGAGACACTGGCACAGGTTGCCCAGGGAGGTTGTGGCTGCTCCCTCCCTGGAGGTGTTCAAGGCCAGATTGGATGAGGCCTTGAGTGACCTGGGCTAGTGGGAGGTGTCCCTGCCTATGGCAGGGGGTTGGAACTAGATGATCCTTGAGGTCCCTTCCAACCTTACCATTCTATGATTATCCTCTGTTTCCCCTCATCCAGCTTATATTTGTCTGTTCCCCCCTCATTCTTATGCATTTAATAGCACAGGACTGGTTTTTGGTGTTTTCATGATGTGCAGGAAATCACTGTAGACACTGTGGCTTTCCATGGTCTGTATACCTCTGGCAGATGGAATCAGCATGAAACATTTGTTGTCATATTAAATGTTCTTTTAACCAGTCATGGGACAGATGAAAGACTGGGGATCTTGGCTATAATCTCACTAATGTGGTGGCATCATCAGTGTGATAAATTTGACCTCTCCACCTTCACTCTGCCCACTAATCCATCTCAACCAGGACCTGACTTTCTAAACTATGGAGCAGTTTCACTGGGTCAGGATTGTTTGTAGTGTGTCCTGATCAAAGATGGCTGAAACAAAACTGAAAAAAGGGTAGGAGTTTTCTACTCTTAACTTGCCAGTGACCTGTGAGTTCCCCACACCTTGAGAATTTGTCTCTGGCAGTAGAAAGCAATAAATTAGCCTTGCAAGCCCTTGCACCCTTACAGATGGAAAAGCAATTGTGATTTCTGGGGGGTGACTTTTAAGCTGCATTAATGATACCTTCTCTTGTCCTTTGTGCTGTGTGTAAGAAACTGTTCTCAACACTTGAAGACATCTTCACAGAGAGATGCATAGAGCAAAAACATTTACAGCTTTTAAAGCCATTTCTGGAGTAGCTACTGTGTGTGTCACAAACTACACCACAGCACACAGCTGTATAGTAAAATTTGTTGTATGTAGTTACTCTGAGGCTGTTTTAGCATGTGGAGGTTGCTAGTCTAGGGTTAAGAAAAGACATTTCTGTGTTTAAGCCACTCTTTGAGTACCGTGTCCAGTTCTGAGTGCCTCAGTTTAAGAAAGATGTTGAGATGCTCAAATGTGTCCAGAGAAGGGCACCAAGGCTGGTGAGGGGGCTGGAGCACAGCCCTACAAGGAGCAGCTGAGGGAGCTGGGGGTGTGCAGCCTGGAGAAGACAAGGCTCAGGGCAGACCTCATTGCTCTCTACAACTACCTGAAAAGGAGGTTGTGGCCAGGTGGGGTTGGGCTCTTCTCCCAGGTGACCAGCAACAGAATGAAGGGACACAGTGCCAAGTTGTGCCAGAAGAGGTTTAGGCTGGATGTTAGGACAAAGTTCTTCATGGGAAAGAGTGATTGGCATTGGAAGGGGCTGCCTGGGGAGGTGGTGGATCTGCCTTCCCTGAAAGTGTTTAAGAGACTGGACATGGCACTTGGTGCCATGGTTTAGTTGATTAGATAATGTTGGGTAATAGGTTGGACTTGGCGATCTCAGAGGTGTTTTCCAGCCCGATTGATTCTGTGTTTCTGGGAGGTACTAGTGGCTGCATCAAGTGCCTGTTCATGTCCACCAACCTTACTCTATGCAGTACAAGAGAGCAGGGTGAGGACAGTACCCAGGGCTTGTGCATCAGAAGCAGATGAAGCTCTGAGCTGCAGCTGGAGATGTCAGAGATTTCACACCACGGAGCTTCTGTTTGCACTTGCCTGGCTCCTGCACCTGGTTTGCAGACAGCACAGGGATTACGTCCTCAGTCCTTCCCAGGCCACAGAAAAGAGTGCAAACTGCTACCAAAAAAAATAATCCTTGCCTCTGGTTACGTAAAGGTTGGGCTGTGTTCCAAGAGCCCTGCTGAAAGGGACACAGGTGTCACCTGCAGATGCACTCACAGCTTGAGGGAGGCTGCTTTGGCTAGGGCTGCCCAGCACACCAGCTGCACTGCCAGCATACGACTTCAATGCTAATAGAGCAGAGGAAAAAGCTCCAGTTAGTCACTGCTACAGCAGTGGCAATGACTGGGGATTGGGAGGGGTAAAACCAAGGAGACCACTGCAGCCCTTTGGGAGGAAGCAGCTTGTGGAAAGAGCGGAGCCCATAAGCTCTACTGCCTTGGAGTAAAAGCTGCACTGCTCACACCTCCTGACTCCTCTGTGGCTGTGCACACGTGTGCATGTACTGCTGTGAGGGGCATGTTTCCCACTGCAGATGGGCAGGGGCAGCTGAATACGGACCAGCAGAACCCAGACCTCTCACGGCTCATTACCCACTCACCAGTCCCGAGCATCTTACCTGCTCTGCTTCCCAGCCACCCCAGAGAGCCTTGTGTCAGAAGGGGAGTGCATGCCGGCTCTGGGCAGCACAGATTGCAGCAGAGCAGCAATGCCAGGGTGATAATCTCAGCAGAGCTCCCCGCACCGCGACTGCTACAGTCAACAGCAGCTGTGGAGTGGCCACTGCTGACTGAGTGCTCCCCGAGGTCGGTGCTTTCACCAGGGCAGCTCAGTTGTCTGCTTGCCTCTGCTTCTGCTCTGTGTCCGGTGTCCAAACGTAAGTGCAGGTACATGAGGAGGTTTAATCATGCCTCTGAGAAGTACATTCCTCTGGAAAAAGCGTGGGTTTTGGAAAATCCTCATGGATAGGTCTGAAATTGATGTACTGCAGAGGGTGCTGAATGGCAGAGCACTGCTTTGTTTTTAAGGGAGCCTTTTGTCACCTCTCAGATTTTGCAAAGAAAAAAACCTCAGCATTATTGTCATTGATTTTCAATTGATCGGGAATCATGTGGTCTCTCCTCCATTCTCCTTACCTATCCCACCAGTTCTATTTTTCTATCAACAGGCTGTGCTTCGCCTTTTGAGCTTGGTGAGTGCTTCCTCACCCACACAGCCTGAGGCAATGGAAGCGCTTCCCGCAGGACTGCAAAGCCTGCCCCCTGTGCATCCCGGGGAAACTGAAGGAATGCTGGGGGGATGGTCCTAGCTCTTCAGGATTAGCTTTTCGGTCCTCAAAGGCTTATTTTGGCCTCACAAAATTATATCTCCACTGTGATCGCAGCTTACTTGCACAGTGCCTGCACTTTCTTGAAGTGGTGGAGTTAACAACCCTGGATGTGTTTAAAGGTCATTTGGATGTGGTGCTTGGGGATATGGTTTATGGTGAGTCTTGTAGGGTAGAGTTATAGGTTGGACTTGGTGATCCAGAGGGGCTTTGCCAGCCTGGGCATTTCTGTGATTCTATGAATGTTCTCCTCCTCTCTTCAAAATTAAGATCCATCAGGTTGGACCTTTGATCTGCATAACAAAGCACATGGAGGCAGTTTGTAAATCCTTCCTTTCCCTCTTTCTTCTTTGCAGTTTGGGGCCCGAAAGCTTGAAATAATTTTTTGCTTGCTAAGAGGAAACTTTCTGTAATGCATGCGAGGATGCTCTTATGCTAATTAGTGTTGTTAGGGGAGAATCAATGTATGCATGTGTGTCATCCAACAGCAAGCAATGATCTCCTCACAATCAGCAATTTATCATGCATTGCCAGTGCAGTGGGGCCAGAACTATTTTATTCAGACAAATTTCTCATTCATTTAGTCAGTAAATCATGGTGCACTTCATGATAGTCATTTTTAATGTGATTGCATTCTGTTAAGTTTTAATCATGCATAATGGATTTCATCTGACAACGAGGTCAACCTGTAGTCTCTTCCTCTGTCATTTGCATCTTGCCATCCCAGCATGGATGAGATTATTGTCATAACTGCATGGGCCAGACTGGATAAAGACCTTAGAGTAGCCTTCCAATATCTGAAGGGGGCCTACAGGAAGGCTGGGGAGGGACTATTGACAAGGTCTTGTAATGACAGGACAAGGGGCAATGGGTTTGAACTGGCAGAGAGGAGATTTAGACTGGATGTTAGGAGGAAGCTGTTTGCAGTGAGGGTGGTGAGACACTGGCACAGGTTGCTCAGGGAGGTTGTGGCTGCTCCCTCCCTGGAGGTGCTCAGGGGCAGGCCTTGAGTAACCTGTGCTAGTGGGAGGTGTCCCTGCCTATGGCAGGGGGCTGGAACTAAATGATCCTTGACGTCCCTTCCAACCCTATCATTCTATGATTCTATGAGGAAATAGTGGAAGGTGAGCTGTTAAGATAGGGTTTAAGCAGCTGATGCCTAGGTGAAGATTTACTGTAGGTGGAACAATGCCATATTTTGTTTGCTGTGTCTTAGCCTCTTGTGGTAGCTGAATCTGCTTGAACACTGTGGTTGCACAAGTTCTCCAATGACACTTTTGAGCTGACTGGTTTGATTAGGGCTGCAGGAGCACCTTCATTCCACTGGATAGTATGGTAGGCATGCAGCTGGTGCTGGTCTTCAGTCTGCAGCCCATGATGACCTTTTGCAATGGAAAGCAGAACTTGTGGAAGTCAGGCAGGGAACCACAGCAGTTTTTAGTGAGAGACTCAAGAGAGCCTCTTTTTGGTGTCATTCTTGAGTCCAAACTCTGTTGTGACCTGCTCATTCTTAAGCTGGTAGAAAATATCTTCTTGTCTTCATAAGCAACAGGAATGTGCCCTGTCTCTCCTTTGCAGCTTCAGATTTGCTTATGTGTTTGAATGGCTGTGGACTGTTTGCATTTGCATGTTATGTACATGGTCTGACTTGGTGTTCCTCCCCACTGAAGCAAGCCAGAACTGTTGCTTCTCTTTCCTCTCCTGGTGGCTTCTCTATCTTTTAGTCATCTCCTCCCTCCCTGAACCACTTTGCAATCTTTGTCCACTTTCCTTGGACATTAATGTCCTGAGGTTCTTTTCCAGCCTGAGTGTTTCTGTGATTCTGTTCCTTTCCACTCATGCCTTCCCCCTTCTTTCCTTCCCTTTGGTCAACCATAAAGGCTCTCTGTTCACCTCTCCCTATTAAGCATAGAAAGATCTCTCAGCACCAGTTTCACACTGAAAAGGGAAATGGGAACACAGGGGGGTGGAGGAGTGTTACAGGGCACTGGAGATCCTGTTCTGCTTCAGGTTCTGGTGCTCTGCTGTCCACACGGGGGTCGAGCAGCCTCTGCTGAGCTGCTTGGCTTGACCTGCTTGTCCAGGCACAGGGAGGAATGCTTATGAGTCCTCACAGCCTGCTTCAGCAGACCCGTGTGACACAGAAGGCATCCCATCTCTCTTTTCCTGGGATTCACAAGGCTGTGGTTACACAGTCAAGCCCAGGCCTTTTAAACCCCTGGGAGAAAAACCTGACTCTCTTGGGGTGCTCTTCTCTGCTCCTTGTGGCACTGTGGCTGCCCCTCACTGTCACCTGTATGGAAGAGTTTTTTCTGTACTTGCTTTCAATGGATGTAGTCCTCACTTGAGATCAGTATATCATTTAGAAAGGTGTTTGAGTTCCTTTGGGATGGAAGGTACTGTATGAGTAGAAAATCCTCTTAATGTCCCAGAAGGCTGCCATCAATCTTGAAGCAGCCATTTCAATTCTCCCTCCAGATTCCCTAATTTCTTTCTTCTAGTGTACTGATGCTGTGACTCCCCACCCTGCTGTGGCTTCCACGTTAGCAGGAGCCTGACCTGCTTTCTCGAGCTTGGACTCTCTCTAGTTAACCCTGGTGCAAGTCAGCAGTATTCATCGAGGTTAATGAAGTTATGCAAAAGCCCTTTTAGAAAAGAACTAGATCTTTTGTTTGGTAAATGGAAATTGAGTAAACCTTCTCTGGTGCTTTTTTGTTTTGTTAGTATTTAAGAGAAGAGCACCCTGAAGACATTTTGTATCTTAACAGGTTTTTAGCATCTCTCTCTCTGTCTTTCTCTGTCTCTCTAATGCAACTTTGCCTACAGCCCCATGCATTAGCAATGCAAAGCAGATTTTGAAAGCCAAGGGAATCCAGGCTCTTCCAGATGAACACTGTGATTTTAAAAAACAACAACAACAGAAAGGAAATGTAGAAAGAGTAAAGATTGTCCAAGCGGCATATGGCATGACAGTGACCCTGCTGTAAGGACAGACCTACAGAGCTAATGGTAATCCTACACTGCAGCCAGATAACATCCTGAGGTTAGGAAATCAAAGCCCCATGCTTTGGCTTAGCAAAGAATTAGCATGTGGAGCTTGCCCTGGAAACAGGGCAGTTCAGTTCTTAGTCATGTTGCATTTGGGGTTTGCAGCCTTGGTAACAGCGAGATCCTGCCTCATCCTGTGAAGGAAAATCAGACTCACGTAGTCTGACCAGGCAACAGAGTGTGTTCAGTCAAGCTTCAGTGGTCAGATGGCTCCTGGAGAGGGTGTATGCTCTCTCATAATTCAAAGTTAATGTCTGGTACTGCAGAAATGGTGGACAAGGAGGCCAACAGCAACCTGGCTTGTATCAGAGTGACCAGCAGGACTAGGGAAGTGATTGTACCTCAGTACTCAACACTGGTGAGGCTGCACCTTGAGTTCTGGGTTCAGGTTTTGGGCCCTCGCTACAGGACAGAGATTGAGATGCTGGAGAATGTCCAAAGAACAACAAAGCTGGCAAAGGACCTAGGGAACAAGTCTTGTGAAGAGCAGCTGAGGGACATTTGTCTATGAGAAAAGGAAGCTGAGGGGAGACCTGGTTGCTCTCTGCAACTACCTGAAAGGTGGTTGTAGTGAGGTGGAAATGACTTCAGATTGCACCAGAGGAGGATTAGGTTGGATATTAAGAAAAACTCCTTTACTGAAAAAGTTGCAAAGGTTTGGAACAGGCTGCCCAGGGCAGTGGTGGGGTTGCCATCCCTGGAGGTATTGAAAAGATGGCAGATGTGGTGCTGAGGGACATGGCTTAGTGGTGACCTGGCAGTGCTGGGTTCAGGGTTGGATTGGATGATTTTAAAGGCCTTTTCCAACCAAAATGAGCCTATGATTCTCATCATTTTTCTTTTTATATTTGATTCCATTTTTCCACAAAAGAATTTGAGAGTGGGAGAAAAGCACAAATCTTGGTCTGAAAGCAGGATATGATTTTAAAAGAGAAGTGTTTTCAGGCTTGTTTTTGGGAGAAAGTCTCCTGGCTCAGCTGCAGAAGGTAGAGGAGGATTTTAAGAGTTTGTTCTTCAAAGCATCTGCACATGTTTTGTACTGGATTATTATTGGTCAGGAATGGAGATTTGTCCTTTCCCCCTTGTTTCATATCAAATCATTCCTAATGACCTTGTCATGGAATCACAGAACTTTAGGGGTTGGAAGGGACCTTGAAAGATCATCCAGTCCAACAATCCTGCCAGAGCAGGCTCCACCTAGAGTAGGTCACCCAGGAACACATCCAGGCAGGCAGGCAAAAGTTGATCCAAGTAAAACCGAAGGATGTGACAATGGTGAAGGATCTCAGTCACTCCACACCTGAACTGCTTTACCTGTTTAATGGAAGCTATCTGAAGGCATGCTAGGATTATTCCTTCCTTTAGAAACAAGCTCAGGTGCTTAGTGCTGTTTCTCTCTGCATTTTCCATTCAAATGATGGTGTAAAGAAAAAAAAAAACTACATCACAGAACCACAGAAACATCCAGGTTAGAAAAGAGCCTCAGGATCACCAATTCCAACCTAGAACCCTGCTCTACCAGATTCACCTT
>VWYK01080541.1:58345-117019 GCA_013399775.1 Semnornis frantzii | reverse complement strand
GCCCTCTGTACATATCTGTATCTTGTTACATAGAATCATAGAATGATAGGGTTGGAAGGGACCTCAAGGATCATCCAGTTCCAATCCCCTGCCATAGGCAGGGACACCTCCCACTAGCACAGGTTACTCAAGGCCTGGCCCTGAGCACCTCCAGGGAGGGAGCAGCCACAATCTCCCTGGGCAACCTGTGCCAGTGTCTCACCACCCTCACTGGAAACAACTTCCTCCTAACATCCAGCCTAAATCTTCCCTCTGCCAGTTCAAACCCATTGCCCCTTGTCCCGTCATTGCAAGACCTTGTCAACAGTCCCTCCCCAACCTTCCTGTAGGCCCCCTTCAGATACTGGAAGGCTACTCTAAGGTCTCCTGGAAGCCTTCTCTTCTCCAGGCTGCAGAGCCCCAACTCTTGTAGCCTGTCCTCATATGAGAGCTGCTGTAGCCCTCTGATCATGCACTGCTTTTTGTTCTTCCCTGCAACTAAGAGTAACACTCCCTTGCATGATGGGTTTGGGGGGAGAAAAGATGAAACTCATTAAAATACTTACCCAGGATATAATCCTCTTATACAGTCCCCTGTTGGTTTTGATGGTGTCACTGGAAGCTGAAGAGCAGAGTTAGGCATTTCTGCACACACAGGCAGAGAGCCTCTGTGAATATTTCAAATCCAGCCTGTTAAGACAGCAGCTACTTTGTGTTTTGGTGCAAGTGATAGATCACTAATAGTTCACAACTCAGAGGTTGGGAACTTCTTTTGTAAGTGGAAGAGGATTATTTCACCCTGTTGAGCATCTCTGTCAGAATATAAAAGTTTATTAGCAGAGATGGGATTGCACACCCAGGAGTTGCCTGCAATATGTAATTTACTAAACACACACATAGCAAAAACAAAAACAAAGCTCTGTGATGCTGCTCTCAGATCAAGAAAATGCTGCATGATGCTTACTTTGCAGCTGTGGACTCTGATCAGGTTTTTGACTTTGGGAAACATGGTTTGGCTCAGCACCTGATAAAGTTGTTTGTAATATAGATAGCTTGCTCTGTAGTGGCACTGTGAAAACTTCTTTAGTTACTGTAAATGATTGTTTATCCCTATCACAGAATCACTGAACCACACAGCTTGGAAGAGACCTCCAAAGCTCATGCAGTCCAATCCCCCTGCACTCAGCAGGGACATCCTCCACTAGAGCAGGTTGCCCACAGCCCTGTCCAGCCTCATCTTGAATATCTCCAGGAATGGGGCTACATGCACCTCCCTGGGCAACCTACTGTAGGGTTCCAGCAGCCTCCTGGTGCAGAACTTGTTCCTCACATCCAATCTCAATCTGCTCTGCTCTCATTTCAAACCATTGCCCCTTGTCCTCTAACTACAAGCCTTTGGTTGTAGCCCTGGTGATACTGGGAAATCCCTGCAGTTCTGGGGACTAGGAATTGTGCTTAAATCAGTGATCTTACCTCCTGCAAATGAGGATGGCACCTCTAGAGAAAGAAGGGCAGCCAGCTGCAGAACAAAGTCCCTAGAACACACAAGCACTTACTGGTTGTTACAGCAGAGCAAGAAGGCTCCTTGGGGCAATGCTGCCTTGGCAAATATGTTGTCTGTCACGGAACAGAACTGCTCAGGATCCCTCTGAAATAGGTCAAGTGTTTGTCAGCAAGGGAGACTTTGATTTACTCAAATCTCATCCTGCTTTTGTGCATCTGCACTTCTCCTTTAAACATCTCACTGCTTTTTGAAACCATGGAAGGCTGAAGGAATCCACTGCTAAATGTTACTTTCTGATACCCATAGCGNNNNATTGTTTGCTGGTGGGCGCGCGAGGGGGGGGGGGTGGGGGGTGTGGAACTACATGATCTTTGTGGTCCCTTCCAACCCTGACTGATTCTCTGAAGGATGCCCTTGAATGTCTCGTGAGGAAGGGAAAGACATAACATTTCTTGGGCATATCATCATTTTGGTTTGCAAGGCTCTTTTGTTCCCTTTAGATAGGGATGTCCTTGAGCTGCTTGCCTCTGAACCCATGATAAGCCTTCACTCTGCTCTGCTGTCTGACAATAACAGGGTAGAGGGAGGGAGACTGAGGCATTCTTTACACTGAGTTTGAGTCAGATCCCCTCTTATTGAATAGGTAGAGCATTACAGAGGTGTGCCTCACTGCATTCCCTCTTGAGCTCCTCTCTCCCAATACAGCTGCTAAGGACCTTTTTGAAACCATAAAGAGATTTCTTCCCCTCCCCACAGCAGCTAATTCTTGCCAAGAATTGAACAAAGATGAAACAGATCAATGAGTCGAGGACCAGACATCATCTTCCAAGGTGGTGAATGTTGCAGTACTCATCAAATCCCAGCTGAGAAAGAAGATGACTTTTCTTACTGCACCCATGATGGCTGCACATCTTGTTCATTTCCAGAATTATCTTGCTCTAGCAAAGAGATTTGGTCCTGACTAGCTGGGAGATTGGCAAATAGCAGACAGCATATGAGGGGTATAGATGCAGGGAGCTTCTTCTAAGCTTTCTTATTTGTGAGCTAGGGTCACGTGTGGCATTACTGACAACTTCATATCCAAGTAGTACAATGCAGAGATCCTATTGAGCTTGTATTAATCCACACACCCCCAAACCCCAACCCCCCACAAACAAAACCCCAACAGCTTCAGCTGGACACTTCTAGGTTGAGTGAAAAAGCTTTTGAGCAAGCATCCAGGACACAGTATACAAGTTCCTGGACATGTGGATTCCATTTTTCTGGGTCAGGAGGAGAGGCTGCTTTGTGCAGCCTGAAGAGGAGAGTGGAGCAGCAAGTGAATTAGAGTGAATTTTCCCCCATCAGTGGAGAGATCGCTTTAGAGTTCCACCTTGTTAAATGACTGGATGAAATTGTGCATGATTAATGGATAAAATGAAAATTAGATTATGTGTCTTTACTCTTCCTGTGACCTCTACTTTCTCCTATATCAACTGCATACAGTCCAGGAGAGGGGAGGAAAAGAAAAGGGAGAGAAAAAAGAAAGAAAGGGAAAAAAATATTTGAAATCCTAAATAGATACCCAGGAGAGAAGGGGGAGAGGAAAAGAAAGGTATGGAGCTCCACTGTAAATCATGTCCTGTCACCAGAACTCTCAGCCTTCAAGATCTGAATCCTACAGTACTGAAGTTTGAGGAATTGGAAGTGTGGAACAAACAGCAAAGTTTCAGGCTGCCTGTCAGTAGTCACCACACGCAACAATCACCCATGTGGAACTGCATCCTGTGGGGAATTTGGTTTCCCTGCCACAGCTGCCCACAGGAGATGACCTGGCACAGTCAGCCTATTGGAACAAATGCTTTCCTCCTCTGGAGGGAGGTGTTAGCCTGTGCCCAATCTTTGGGCTCCTGTTTGAGTGATCAATTTGAAGATAACAAGTTTTAAAGGCAGAGGGAACTCACTGCCTGCCTGCAGGCATGAGATTCTTCTGCAGCTTTGACATCCTCAGTGCTGCCTTGTGATCAGAATGTAGATCTCTGCACACACCTATGTGCACCTGCAAGTGTGGAGGCACCAAATACCAGTCCTCCTGTCAGCCCACAAGGTGCTTCAGCCTGCAACAGCAGAAAGCAGAGGTTTTCCATTCCTGTTACAGGCCACTTCGGCAGAACAAAATGTGTCTTGCTGTGCCACTTACATCTTTGTTCCCAGAGGGGAAAAATGCACACATTTGCTTAAGATAACTCAAAATCAACATGCAGGTGGATTGCTACTCAGGTAACCTTAACAAGAAAGGCTAGGAGAGGTGCATGTCTATGTGCTGCTAACACAGTAATATTCAGAGCAAGACTATAGCTCTAGACTGTGTGAAATTACTAATGCCCCTCTGGTTTTCACTCCGTGTGGTCACTGGCAGCATGGTTTCAAGAGACCTAGGTGCAAAACCCCTATATGGCTTCTGCCTATTCCTGAAGCTCAGAAAGGTTAATGAGTGAGCATCATGCTTTGATCTACAGGCCACAATTCATGTAGGAAGGGGAATCTTGAACCTGGTACCTGCAACAATGGCCAAATGGAGCAAACCACCAAACTTAGTCATAGAATCAGTCAGCATTGGAATGGACCACAAAGATCATCCAGTTCCAACCCCCCTGCCATGGGCAGGGACACCTCACACTAGATCAGGCTGCCCAAAGCCTCATCCAGCCTGGCCTTAAACACCTCCAGGGATGAGGCTTCCACCACCTCCCTGGGCAACCCCTTCCAGGCTCTCACCACCCTCATGCTGAACAACTTCCTAACATCCAGTCTGACTCTGGCTTTGCTCCATTCCCCCTAGTCCTATCACTACCTGACAACCTAAAAAGTCCCTCCTCAGCTTTGTTGTAGGCCCCCTTAAGATACTGAAAGGTCACAATAAGGTCACCTGGGAGCCTTCACTCCAGACCAAACAGCCTCAACTCCCTCAGTCTCTCCTCACAGGAGAGATGCTCCACCCTATGATACTTAGAAGGAATATGAAACACCAATGACATGATTTTAGTGATTTGCTTCCTGACGTTTAAACACTCAGGGTTGGCTGCTCTGTGATCATCTTTTGTCTCCCTAGCATAGAAGGAAGAAAAATGCTATAAAAGACCTTGGGGGTTCCCATGGGAAATGGTAACTAGGTCATGGGTCTATGCTTGCTGTGCAGGTACATGTGTAGTTTCCTTTACATTGAGCTGAAAATCAGAGGCATAAAGGACGAGGAGGTGGTGCTGAGCAGAAGCTCTTTGTCAGGATTGATATGTTTTTCCTTCCTTTAATCAAGTTGGTTGTCCAGTCTTAAGAGAAGTGAACTGTTTGTCCTAATTCTGTACCTTTTTTTGTTGTTGCTTGGCACTAGCCCAAAGCTGGGCAGCACAAAACCAAGGTGGGTAATGACACCCTTAATGAGGACCTTACATGACCTCCTTATGCTCAACATCACACAGCTCTCAACAGGTTTGCTTGGCCAGCTTCTGCCTAGTTAATCAATACAAGACCTGCTGCAGCAGCGCTCAGCCGTCGCTCCGAAGGCAGCACTGTGCTGCGGGGGCACCCTGAGGGACCAAGGTTGTGATGCACCTTTAGTCTTTGTCTTGTTCATGCCATTTTTTTCCCTTGACTCCCATGTCAGAGATTCCTGTGCACATCTTGTCATCTTCTAATGATTCCTTTTGTAAAGAAGGGAGCCCTCTGAGAATGTCATCTCTGCTTGGGCTGTCTGTTGCTACAGGGAGGGATGTGGCAGCGGTGACCCACCTCTGCAAAATCATAGTGGGAAACCAAGTGGCTGTAGCTTTGATTTTAACATTGCTTTGCTCATAAAGGTCAGCCTGGTCTCTGAGAAAACTGTCTTCTGTTTCTGCTGTGGTTTCACAGTCAACTCGCAATCTGTACTTCAGCCTGCTCACTGCATAAAGGGCTCTGTCATTTACAGAGGGAAGGTAGACCCTCAGAGAATTGCAGAAAACAATGGCCCACATCTCAGATGAGATTTTCTGAGCCCTATCATTTCTTTTGGAAACCCTTTGGCTCCAATGCTTTAAACAACAACCAAAGGACTGTGCTCTTTGCAGAGATGTTTGTGGTCTTGGGGTGTGAACGAGAGTTGAACGCATTTATAATTGGGCATACATTTTACACAGATATTTTGGCCAACCAGCCAGCTAATAGCTCCAAATAAGACACTCTGCCCTCTTCTATCAGTTCATCTGCCACTCAACCATGCTTAGCAAGATATATGCTGCTTTTTCTGCATATAACTCTTGTTAATGGTAAGGATCGTTAGGAGTCTGTGTGTGGAGAGGTGTCCTTGCTGCATCCTTTCAGGCTATTGTCTCTGAGGAGAAGGAGTTGCTGTTTGTACGACATGGCTGTCCAGAAATGCTTGCAAATCAAATGCTTTCATTTGCTTTTCATGCAGGGGGAGAAGAGGAGGGGGGGCTGCACACCTTAGAAAAACTTCTCTCTCTCAGCACCTTGCTTTAAAGAACAAAGTCTTTTTCAGATTTGCAGGACCTCAAAAAGGCCTCCAGTCCCAGCCTCTTTGAATAATTTGGTATGATCACATCTTGTCAGTTAGATGTGTGTCTGCAAAGTCTGTTTGCAACCAAAAAAAAGTTTTAATTTGATGCTATCTCCTTTGTAAAAAGAGAGGAGGGTGATGGTGGTGTCAGGAAACCCTATGGAAGGCTGGGGAGGGACTATTGACAAGGTCTTGCAATGACAGGACAAGGGGCAATGGGTTTGAACTGGCAGAGAGGAGATTTAGACTGGATGTTAGGAGGAAGTTGTTTGCAGTGAGGGTGGTGAGACACTGGCACAGGTTGCCCAAGGAAGTTGTGGCTGCTCCCTCCCTGGAGGTGTTCAAGGCCAGGTTGGAGGAGTCCTTGAGTAACCTGTGCTAGTGGGAGGTGTCCCTGCCTATGGCAGGGGGTTGGAACTTAGATGATCCTTGAGGTCCCTTCCAACCTTACCATTCTATGATTCTAAGTTTGCTTCCAACCTCTAACACAGCTGACCACATGACATGCAGTGAGTCACTTCTCTCTCTCCTCTTACTGGTAGAACAGTTTCCCAGTGTATCTTGTCTTTTATGTTGCCCATCTGCTCAGTTCTGTGCTTTTTTGGACAAGGATTTCCATTATTCCTCCAGCAAGGCGTGTAGTCAGGGCATAAGGCATAACAAGTGGTGATTGCCTGTTCAACATATAGCAAATGGGAGGCAAGCAAAGCAGAGCTTTATTTACACAACAGTTCCAGCACGGTGTGCAGGAGGCTAGCGACGCCACGGCTACACATGTTCCGTAATATGCCTGCTCCATGTGGTGCTTCTCAGCCTCCTGGGAGAGCTTCCCTGCTCAAGTTCTGCAATCTGGATCTGCTGTGTGTTCACTGTTATTTTGGTACCAGCTGATAGCATAAAGGCTGAATAAATTTGCTTCGTGTTAGACGTGGCCCTCTGCAAACAGACGTGCGTGTTAAGAAACCCCTCCATGACATAATTAGTTGTCTGTAAGCCACGGTGTCATTGTGCGGAGTAATTAGTTCTTGTTTGTTTAAAGGAGCCCCAGAAAGCTATTAGCAGTTGCCAGTGGACCAACAACGAGAGAAAGAGGGAGATAAAAACCTGTGTGTGGTGGTTATTAGTCTCTTCATCATACTAATGGACAGCTTGTAAGAAGTTGGGCTTGCTGTCGGTGGCGGTGAGCAGCAGCAATCGCGCGGGGCCATTGTTCCTCCTCGCAGTGATAAGGGCAACCCGTGGCAGGCTTTGATAGGATGCTCATTTTTATCTGCTAAGTGCATGATGCTTGTAAAAACAGCAGTGGCCTTGTTGCTACTTGACATGACACTGGGTTTAGCTGTTTACGCTGACACGCCACTAGGCTCTTTTAAAGCTTGGGCCTGGGGTCAGATTCATTAGAGAACTTTAGGAGTGATACCCATATGGCATCTGCCCTGGATTCTCCTATGCTCCCTGCTCCAAGCAAGAGGGAGAGAGTAGCCCAGTGGTTACAGTAACACAGTGGACACTTCATTTGTCAGATTTACTTCCTGTGGTGAAGCAGTCCAAGGCTTTTGGGAAAGCACTTGAGGTACTTCATTAGGTATGCTTGCAGGAGGAGAGGGAAGCAAACCTTTTCTATAGCTCAAGGAAGGAGGAGAAAACAGGCTCCAGCATGGGTTATGTGTGGCTGGCCAGTGGCCCCAGGTCTCAGCAGTGACATTTGGGTGGGTGGAGAACGGCTGGAGAGCAGCCCTGAGGAAAAGGACCTGGGGGTCTGGGGTGATGAAAAGCTCAACATGAGCCTGCAGTCTGAGTGCAGCCCAGACAGCGACCGAGTCCTGGGCTGCATCAAGAGCAGCGTGGGCAGCAGGGCAAGGGAGGGGATTCTCCCCTTTCCTCTGCTCTCCTCAGACCCCACCTGGAGTCCTGTGGGCAGTTCTGGAGCCCCCAGCACAGGAAGGACATGGAACTGTTGGAGCAGGTCCAGAGGAGGCCACGAAGATGCTCAGAGGACTGCAGCAGCTCTGCTGTGAGGACAGGCTGAGAGAGTTGGGGCTTTGCAGCCTGGAGAAGAGAAGGCTTCCAAGAGACCTTGGAGTGGCCTTCCAGTATCTGAAGTGGGCTACAGGAAGGCTGGGGAGGGACTATTGACAAGGTCTTGCAATGACAGGACAAGGGGCAATGGGTTCAAACTGGCAGAGAGGATATTTAGACTGGATGTTAGGAGGGAGTTGTTTGGAGTGAGGGTGGTGAGACACTGGCACAGGTTGCCCAGGGAGGTTGTGGCTGCTCCCTCCCTGGAGGTGTTCAAGGCCAGGTTGGATGAGGCCTTGAGTGACCTGTGCTAGTGGGAGGTGTCCCTGCCTATGACAGTGGATTGGAACTTAGATGATCCTTGAGGTCCCTTCCAACCTTACCATTCTATGATTTCCACTGTGGTTAGGCTCAACTAGGTCTTATGTAGATTTAGGCCTGCTGGACTCGATAGGGTTAAAAAGGGTGGGGACTACAGCATTTACTTCTGAAGCCAGTGGCATTTAATATGCTGGAGTTCTTTCCTGCAAGATTGCTAAACCACCTCATATAGGCTATTAGTGAATTATTTCCCTGCTCTGTAATTCTCTAACTTGGCTTATAAATTTTACAGAGAGGTTATTAGCTATAAAAGGTTGTGACAAATGACCTGGGAGAAGGAGGGAAACTTAGTTAAACTTTTCTTCCCCACCCCCATCCCTAGTTCAGCAACTGTGCCAAGTCTAGGCATGCTCTGGGTCTTTGTGAAGATGCCTGTGAGGGCATCAGTGAATGATCCCAGGTTCTAAGGAAAGGGCCACGAGGGAAAGAAAATCTTCTGTAGTGCCCCACTGAGACTGCAATAATTCTTATGTGATGAGCCATGCCAATCAGCTGAAACAGCGACTGTAGGTGATAATAGGAGCCCTGGCCTGAGCCTCTGTGCTGATGAGGACATGTCCATTTGTTATTCTAAGGCCACACACAAATTGGAATGGTTTTGATGGAAGCAAAGCTGCATCTCCCAAACTCTGTCAGCTTCTGCAAGAGGACATTGCTGCCGGCAAACAGGGACAGTCTTCAGAAAGTGTTCAGAAACCTCTGGCAGTGGTGCATGACTACAATCAATCTAATATCTGTCAGGGCTCCTTTGAGCTTCTGCTGGAGCTCATTTTTAGATCTCTGTTCTTCAAGGTGTCCTGGGTAATTCTGTGTATAAACCAAACCATTAAATAAATAAGCGAATCTCATCTTTCCAGTACCCTCAGATTTGGGTAGTAGGTCATGTTATGTATTGGGGCTGTCCCTTACATTTTCTTTTACCTCTGGATGCTGTCACTTCTGTGTCTCTGGTGCTATAAATAATACTGCTAGGGATCTGAAAGCTGCAGCTTTTCACGGCCAAATTGCTATCTTATTCTCTGCATTCACACTCCTGCTTCCGCTGCTGGTGGCTCACTTCTTGCCCACCTTTACGTGTGCCTATCCTGTCCAGTTCCACAGTCAGCCTCGCTGCAGGATTTCTGCATGTGTAATGTGTCTGCAATCATTCAACCTGGAGGTGTGGGGGAAGGTAACCAGCAGAACATATGAGTAAGATTTTTTGCAAGCGTATTTGAGTCATTTGTCGTGAGTTGCTTGTTTCCATGGGAATTAGCAAGTGAGAGAAGACATAAGTGAATCTTATTCCTCACTTTAGCCTCCTTTTGCCTTGAGTAGGCCTGCATCAACCTGCAGGACCTATAATTTAGACCCGGGGCAACAGAGTGAGCTCGTTTTCCTTTTTAATTATTATTGCAGTGAAGAGATGGTGACCTACCGAGGGAGCAGAGCACTTCAGTGCCTACTTGTTAGAACAGCCCAACACTGCAGCCCCGAGTTCCTCCTGTGGCTGCAAATATGCCAGCCCTGCCTTTGTGGTTCACCACAAATGCTCTCAGACTTTTGAGGAGCCTGGGGAGGCAATTCCAGATCCTAGTGAAGAACAACTCCTCTTTTTTTTTTTTTTTTTGCCCATCCCCCTATACACACACACACCATCCCCTTGTCTCTTTTTAGGTCATTTATAATCAGCAGTCATGGAGCACTGGCCTCATTAGTGATATAGCCATTCCTTCAGTGCTTCAGAAATAATCATTTAGAAAAAATGCGTAGCTCTCTTCCCTTGAGAGCCCCTGAGTGATGAATTTATTTCAGTCTGGCTGTCTTGCTCAGCCTTATTTCCATATTTATTTCAACAAATAATATACTATGGGAACAACAAAACGCACTTTGTGAGGCAGAGAGGGTAGCCCGGGCTGGGAGGGGTTAAGGTGGGAAAGCTGAGGCTCAGAGGGAGACGTTTTTCATTCTGAATCATTTTTTAATGTCTATACTTTCCGAGTGTTTGTGCTTGTAGAGGTTTAGAAGCCCTGGGATTCGGACATTGATTTATTCGTGGGGCACTATTTAGAGGACAGACATTATCCCTTGAGTGGGCCCAGCCACCGACCTTTCTCCTGAAGGGACCATCCCTTTTGTAGTGGCGGACAGGTGATTAACTTTCTGTGCCAGCTAATGACTCGCGTCTCTTCCGAGCAAGCGCCGCTAATTGCGGCTGGCCGGGAGGGCTGGTGCGGTGGCACCGATGTGCTTGGCCAGCGAGGCCTTGAGCAGCCCTGGCACGCCCAGGCTCCAGCTGCGTGTTTGCTCAGCCTCTAGGAAGCAGCAATTGCAGCTGCTGTAAACCAGGACTCAAACACATGATTTTTATTCTGCCAGTGATCATGGTCTCAAGCTGAGACTGGGGAGGTTTAGATTGGACACTAAGAAAAAGTTTTTCACAGAGAGAGTGGTCAGGGACTGGAATGAGCTGCCCAGGGAGGAGGTGGAGTCACCAACCCTGGATGTGTTTTAAGGGTGGTTTGGATGTGGTGCTTAAGGCTATAGTTTAAGGTGAGTCTTGTAGAGTAGTGTTCTAGGTTGGACTTGGTGATCCTGAGGGGCTTTGCCAGCCTGCATGTTTCTGTGATTTTGGTAATTGAATGTTATGCTCTGGAAGTCTAAATGCTGAGGTCAGCGGCCAAGGACTGGGAAAAAGAGAATCATAGATTCATAAAATGTCAGAGGCTGGAAGGGACCTCGAAAGATCATCTAGTCCAACCCCCCTGCCAGAGCAAGATCACCTATACCAGATCAGAGCTCACATCTTCTCTTCTCTGCTCTTCTTAAGGCATCCCAGGGAGGCCAACTCTTGCTTTGTGTCAGATATAGACACAACCCTCTGATAAGCCCAGTGTGGAGCAGAGTAACATGAAAGGCTGAATTCCTTGAAACATCCTTTACAAGGATTGCCCATCCCAATGGGCTCTGCCCATCAGACCCCACTTAACACCTTTGCCCTACCCCCACACCCACCACATAAATCTAAGTGGCATCACTCGGTGCCATGCAGTGGTAAGCACAAGTCAGAGTGCCATGTGTTGAATCTGCAGTTTAGTTTTATGGGTACCTATGAAAAACACCCTGGGTCTGTCCTCTGTCTAAATATGGCCCCTCTGCTTCCCTCCTGCCGTCTCCCCCCACTCACCACATGCAGGCTCACCTGCCAAGTGGTGTTTCTGCTGTGGCTTGTGTCTGCATTTTGTTTGTTCCCTGGGATAGCTTTTCTGAAGCACCTGGAACTCATCCCTGTCACATGCACCTGTGAAGCAGGTCTCATTTGCCTTGCTCTGCATTCTCCAAAGCAGTTCCCCTTCATCCTTACTCACAGGTAGCATGTCTGCACAGAAAACCTGGTGTTGGATTGCAGAGAGCCAAGCAGTTCTGCATATAGCAGCCCTATGTATCCTCTGTGTGTCCACTCTGGCTCCCAATGCCACTCCAGGTTTTGTTTTCTCTGGTTAGGATGGCATTCATCTGCCAAAACCTCTTTCCCTGTTGGCTTGTTAATTACAGACATTCCCAAAGCTTTCTTTTCTTCTCTATCCCTTTTATGCTCAACATTCAGAAGCCCAAGCTAACCAGTTCTCTACCAGCATAACTCTGATAGGTGAGAGGCAAACATTTTAAAACTGATCTAAATGCTGCTTCTGTCAACCATCAAATGTTCAGACAAATATCCCCCTCTGGTCCTTTCTGTTAAGGCAAAATGATTGTTTCCTTCTTTTCATCTGCTTTCTTACTGTGCTGCTGTCTAATCACCTTAGTAGCAAGACTGTAGCCAGGTAATGGAAGAATAAGTAAGAGTTGGCTTGCTGTGTCTCCCCAAAGAAAAATCAGTGCATGCATCTGCCCTACTTTAGGCATGAGCATCACCAGCTCAGGAGATCTGGGAGGGTATAACCAGGAAGGCTCCTAACAGTGGCATCTCTCTATGAGCAGGGAGGGTTCTCAGGGGAGGAATTTAGCACTTTGCTCTTTCCAGCTGCTGATTGCAAACACTTTCAGCATTTGCAAAGTCATAGCTCCTTTGCCTTTGAAGAATTTAGCTAAGAGGAAGCACAGAGCCCTATCTTTGAAACCCTGAGCTGGTCACCTTTATTTTGCAGTTGGGAGAAAATGGTTTAAAAAGTCCTTCCCATCAGGCAGCAGCAGAGGAAGAAGGGATGGATTGTGAAAGAGAGCAGGTAGATTTCACTTTGCCGTGTAGGCCTGAAGGATGTCTCTGCTTTCTGACAGTGAAACTCCTGAAAGTCTCAAAGACATATTTTTTTTCATCTTTACTGAAGAGCTGGAAGCTTTGCGTTTACAGATGTCCTTTGTTACAGATTTTTCTTTCCTTGTTGAAATAGATAGGAGCAGGAATTCACGCCACACAAACTCAGGGGGGAAGCAGCATTTTAAGTGCAATGATTAAAAACTCTTCCTTCCCCCACTGCTTCAGTTTTCACTTTTGACTCCTGCCATGTCACCCATTTGCTCTTCTCCAGTTGTCAGAGCTTATGCCGGAGAAGAGAGGAGAAACTCACCTTGGGTGTCCACACACAATGTGAAAGGCGAGTGGAAAATAAAATAGAGGAGGGGGAATATCTTTTAATCTTTTCAGATCAGAGTGAATTCGGGAGCAGCCCTGGGCCTGCACCTGATAACGCTTTCTTGATTCTCATTAAGTTGAACTTGTGATAACCTACTGTAAAACATTTAGGCTTCAGACACAAGAGCAGGACAAGATGCTGTGCAGACCATCACGCCCGGATGTGTGATCAGAAGTGACAGGTCAATATGTACAACAAAAACATGGCTAAAACTAAGTTCATCATCAAGGCAGTGTGGGGAGGAGGTCCCTCTGCACGGGCAGGGAATGAAGAGTGTAATTGAGGTTGCTGGATCTTACACCTGATGTGTTAGCCAACTAAATCACAGTTTACACCAAAAGGTAGTGAGCTTCTGTGAACTATATGGTTGCTGGTGATATTAATTTACTACAAAATCCTTCCTGTAAGCTCTTTGTAGAGTTACACACCGTGAGCTTCTTTTTCTGTTAATCTTTTCTTTTGTAAAGCTGAGTTTTGTGCTGGTGAGGAAAGGCAGCCTGATGTCCATGGAAAATGAAATCCTGTATTTATCCATGGACTAACTGCCAGCTGTTCCAGCAGAAGAACCACGGCAGGATTGAATTCAGCTCACTCAGCCCTCTCCTTCCTCTTGGTTTGCCTCCTCCGATTGCCTGTTGTGCACTGAAATTGGTAAAATGGATGCACCATCCATTCTGAGTTCCACTGACACTGTTCTCTTGCCCAGGTGCCTTTAAGTGGCTTTTCAGGTTTTGTCAAGCACAGTGATACTGAGCCCTGTGCTTTGAATCTGTCAGTCGAAGCAGGTGCTTTGAAAGAGCTGTGCTTTACCTCTGAGTTTTGCCAACCACTAGCACAGCTTTAAGGTGTAGGGATTTCTGCATCTGCCTATGGAGACCACCCTTCAATTCCTGGCCAGACACCTTGCTTGTTATGGAAACACTTCTCTTCCACACAGAGTTAAGGCGCTGCTGCTGTAGTCTTCATGCAGGAGAGGTAGACTGGCCTGGAGACACTGCTCTTCCAGCATCTCCATGTCCCAGCAGAAGGCACCCCAGCTGGAAATGCCCCAAACAGAGCACCAGGCCCTCTACAAGGCTGTGCTGAAGGATCCCTGCTTGACCACAAGCAGACATTACAAGCTTGGCGTGAAGGAGAGTCTGTGACCTGTGTTCGATAAGCAAGGTGGCTGTAAATGCTCCTCCTGGCCTTAGGAAGTGTTGAAGTCTTTCATCAGGAAAGGGTAATTAAAACAAACCACAGAATGCAGACCAAAGTTGGAGGAAGCAATTAATATCTTTAAGGAAAAGTCCATTAAATTTTCTAGTTACTTTTGCTTCCATCCTGGCAGGTCCTGACCCTTCTCTCCCTGTGATACTGGTTTGCCAACCTCTACAGAGGCCACTTTTAAAGCTGGAGCAAAGCCATCACTCACCCTGCATTTCCTAATGCTTCAGCCTCAGGTGCTTTTGGTTTAAGCTCTGAGCACCAACCAGCTGCCTACAGGGCTTCCCTTTTACTTCATCTGTTTGTGAATAACATAAGCAAATGTAGATTAATTATGTTTTTCTTCCTCTCCAGACCTGACCATCTTGAATGGCCATGCCACCTGCAGTATATGGTACAGGTGGCAGGATTAATCATAGAATAGTTCATCCAACCCCTCTGCAGTCACCAGGGACATCCTCCACTACGTCAGCATGCTCAGAGCCCTGTTGAGTCTGACCTTGAATATCTTCAGGGATGGGGTCTCAGCCTCCTCCCTTGGCAACCTGTTCCAGTGTTTCACCACCTTAATGGTGCAGGGCTTGTTCCTAACAGCCAATCTAAATCTGCTCCTCTTTAATTTCAAACCATTGCCCCTTGTCCTATTCCTACAGGCCTTTGGAAACAGTTTCTCTCCAGCCTCTTTGTAGACCCCTTTCAGTTACTGGAAGGTTGCTACTAGGTCTCCCCGGAGCCTTCTCTTCTCCAGGCTGAACAATCCCAGCTGCCTGTCTTTGTAGCAGAGGTGTTCCAGCCTCCTACTCATTTTCATGTCCCTTGCCTGGACTCGCTCAGTCAAGTCCATGTCTTTCCTGTGGTGAGGGACAAGTGCAAGAAGAAATCCCATCACAAAGCACTTTGGTTTCTTTAATTTGGCTGTTGCAGCACTGGTTTTAGACCTCGTAAGGTTTCTACAGCTTTGTCTTGTAGACCAGGCAATCCTCTTTACCCTCCTTTCTCATACTCCTAGCTTTGTTTGTATCTTGGAAGCGAGCAGTTCATCACACTGAGCAGATTCTGTCCAAATCCAAGATCTGTGATTGCATCAAAGGAGAAGTGATGCTTTCCACTAGAAATCGTAGACCAAAAGCAGTGGCCCCAGTTACAGAGCTGACCAGTGGGCACTGAGCAGCCACTCTTTGGTTTCAGTTTGTGGCTGCTGTCTTAACCACAAAGCTCTTTATTTGAATTGCTACCTTAGCAGTTTGACCAGACACTTCCACTAACCCAGGGCTCTGTTCCCCAGAGCCACCAAACCATGGCATTTTGCAATCTGTGCAGCAGTGGCTGTGACTGGACGTGGCATCAGAAGGCACCAGCTGATAGCTGCTGGTACAGCTAGAGCTCCTACCATGAGAGCTGTGCCCCAGCATCAAAGCAAGCCACTGTTCCTCTAACAAAAGCTACTTTCAAACCCTTGCAGCCTTTGGCTCATTTGATGTTTAACTCAGATTTAATGAAGTTTGCTGTTTTCCTGATGGACCTACTTGGATCAGAATTTAACCCTTGTTAGCTGGTGCAGTGCTGGATCACAGATCACAGGATGTTAGGGGTTGGAAGTGACCTCCAGAGACCATTGAGACCATTGAGTCCAACCCCCCTGCCAGAGCAGGACTGCACAGGAACACATCCAGATGGAGATGCTGTACTTTGGCTTATATTCTCTAGGCCTGGCAGTGTGATTTGCCCTGTGTTACCTGACTCGGTGCCTTGCAGTCATGCCTGAATGCCAGGCCCTTTTTGTGGTGTAGAAAAGCGAAGGCAAGGTGCATTTTCTTGCAGCTTCCTTCAGGTTTTTAAGAATCTGTCTGGAGATGGTGGGAGATGAGAAGTCTTTGGCTTTAAGTCACCTAAGTCTGAAATGAAATTGGTGTGTGGGTGAATTGCCTCTGACAAAACCGAAAGACCAGTAGGTAAGGAAGATGTTGGCAGCAATGGCAAAAATGCTGTGGGAATCACAGAGCCTTAGAGGTTGGAAGGGACCTCCAGAGATCATTGACTCCAACTTCCCTGCCAAGGTAGGATCACTCAGGGTAGTTCCCACAGGAACGCATCCAGGTGGGTTTGGAAAGGCTCCAGAGAAGGAGACTCCACAACCTCTCTGGGCAGCCTGCTCCAGGGCTCTGACACCCTCACTGGAGTGAAGTTTCTCCTCATGTTGAGCTGAAACCTTCTCTGTTCCAGTTTATTGCTCCTTGTCTTATTGCTGCTGACCACAGAAAAGAGATTGACCCCAGCCACTTGATGCCCACCCCTCAGATACTTGTGTTCCTTGATCAGATCTCCGCCCAGATTCTCCCTCCAGATGCAGCACCCAGACGCAGGTCTGGTGTCGTTGCTGCTGGTCCCCCTGGGAAGGCAGAGATGGGGAGCGAGGAGCTTGGGGTTGGGGCAGGCACTGCAGCCTCGCATCAAAATGGCAGCGCTTTGTGAGGGGCCTTTCTTCCCCGGCAGCTTGTTTTCTCTCGTCCCTTTCCAACACCCAACCCCAAAGACGCAGTGTTTGCCTGGTGCCTCTTTGCCTGCGCCGTTCTCCCCCCTCCCCAGCACTCCTGGTACTCCCCACTGCCCACATGGAACATGTACAGATTTTACGGTTCACTGGAGAATAAGTGGCTGTCATTTCACAGACGGGCCAGGATGTAATTAGCCACAATGCATCGAAGTAATGGAACAGATGTCTCTTTGTAAACTGAGTTTGCTGTTGCACACTCTGTGTGTGTGACCTGCCGACTGCTGCGGGCGATTCCTCCCAGCCCCCTCCCCTCTCTCTGTTGCTGAGCCAAGGGCTTAGCTCACATCAAGTGTTTGTGTGTTTGCGGGTTTGTTTTTCTCCCTTTCTCATGCGCTCCTCTCTCCTGCTGTAAGGCCACTGATTATGTGAGGGAGTGTTAGCAAGCAGAACCTGCATTTATTGATGGAGTCATTCAAAATAGAAAAGGTGATACCCCTCTTATGAGATAATTGGCAGTTTCGAGTTGCTCTTATTACCCGATGATAATACACCAGTAAAATCATAAATTACTGTTATGATGCCAAGCCTCCTCCTCTCTTCTTTTTTTTTCTCCTTTTTTTTTTTTTTAAATGAAAATAAAATAGCTGTTCTCCCTGAGCCCTCAAATTAGTATTTACATTTTAGATAAGAGATGGGCTTATTGAACTGATTACAATGTGATCATGCACACAAGCTAACAACAAATGCAGCACTCTCAGAGAGATGTCTGACTCAGCTAGGAACCGCAGGCCAAATTTAAAAGGGGCAAAATGCAGAACCTGTTTTCTGGATCTTCATTTTGTACAGCAGGCTTGTCTCTGTCAGGGACAGAAATGGATAACTCTAAATCATGGAATTCTTAATGTTCTTGAGGCGTGTTTTCAGGCTATGTTTGTGCTGGTTTTCCATTCCTTCCATGCAGCTCCTGAAGCCTGTACATCTCACCACCTGCAGCCCTCCAGCTGTGCTGCTTTAGCTGCTCCTGCTCTGAGAGTTCCTGCCAGTGCCTCACACCATGGGTGAGACCAAAAGCTGCTGCTAGGGCAGGCTGGCTCTTGGCCTTTGGTGCTGAATTATGCTCAGCCAGGTCATGGAGGAGCTAAACACCACCACCAGATATCAACCACTACTGGCAGAGACCTAATGGTGGCAGGAACAGGGAGGACATTTAAAGAGGAGACATGCTGTGTTCTTGGGGCCTCTGGGTGTTTTCATTGCACAAACAAGTTTGTGTGTAGTCAAATTGTGTATGCAGCCACTCTGTGTGTGTCTGTCTGTCTGGCTGTGTGCTTTCATGGTTTATTTTCACACAAACCTCCTGAAGAGCTGCATTGCTTCCCCAGGGCAGTGTTTGATGACAAGCTTCCCATTAGTTCCCCTGATTTTGAGCCAGCAAGCTCACCTTCCAATTGCACATCTTCCAGGTGCTAAGAATGGTGAGATAATAGTCAATAACAATGGTAAAAAAGCAGGTCTCTTCTGTAGGGAGGAGTCAGATTTTTTTTTTTTTTTTTTCCCTTGAGCTGAAATGCTAAAGAGGCTAAGCAGCATGGTGATGGAGAGCAGGGTGTAACTATGCTGGGTATGTCAGACCTCAGAGAACAGTTTTGTAACTCAGGCTAATTTTCTGCAGCGTTTAATGCTGCAGACAAGGTGTTGGCTTGCTGCTGTCTTCAGGTCATCTCTTCAACCCACAGAGTGGCTGCTTAGGGATGTCAGAGGACACAGGTATTTGGGTTTGCTTAGAAGGAAGAGTCACACAGAAACAGCAATCCAGTTGGCACTAGCCCTCAGAAGCAAATCCCTCCTGCAGTGAGGTTCTCTGCCCTACCACATGCTTGTAAAGCTCTTTTGGCCTGTGTAGACACACACACTGAACATCTCCCGTGCTGGATTGAAGATCAGGAGGCACAGAGCCTATCAGCCCTGTGGGCACCCATCATGGAGGGCACCAGAGCTTTTTAGCAGTCTTTGCATTCAGGTCAACCTCCTTTGTGCACAGGCCCGACACTGTTGGAGAAGTCTTCTGAGGCACACTAAGCTGGCAGCAAATTTTACAAGCACGGTACTGCATGGACTCCTCTGTGTCAAAGGCCACATTATGAAGTGTGAAAAGTATCTGTGCTTTTCCAAGGAAAAAAAATTAAAGGAAGTTTTGGTTTGGAGCTGAGAGTGTGGCTTTTCATCCCCTCTGACAGTTTAAGCAGCAGTTATTCTGTGAGATAAAGAATATGGGGTTTCAGCACTGTAGCCTTCATCTCTCAATTGAAATGATGGTTGAAAGCAGCATCAGAAAGAGAAATGGTAACTTGAGAGTCTCTTCACAACACATGGATCCTCCATGGAAGAGGCCCAGTGATTTCCAGGACTTCCCAGCACTTACAGTGCAGTGTATTTAGTCATTTGTAGTCGATACAATATAAATAAGTAAAAATGTTTCCATTCTGCCAATGCTTGCTCTTATCTCCACCTCTGGGATCCCAGCAAACTGTGGGGGCCCTGCAGGAGACACCTGTGTCTGCATTTGGCACAGAGCCCTCAGAAGGGTGCCGGTTTCAACCAGGGCTAATTCTGGAGTGTTTTGGACAAAATAAGACCAGAACAAGCCACTGGCTTGAGTTTCACTTGTGGTACAACCCAGGTTTGAACCACTGTCTTGAAGAGAAAGATCAGTGCAGCTACCATGGGTGGCTTGCTGTCTGCTGAGGTCACACTGGGTTTGTTGTCCTGCTGTTTTTGGTCACTGCTTATTTCTGTGTAGCAAATGGACAGACAAGAGGGTAAGGCATGAGAGTGCAGCCCCAGCCTGTGACCTTGCTAAACCAACTGACACCAAGATGTGCAAACAGGATTGAGTGTGAGGGTGTCACTCTCCAGCAGAGCTACTGATGTCTGCAGGCAGATTTCCATTAAGTGCTGTCAAAGCTGGTTCCCTGCAAATCTCATGTCCACTAAGGAGGACTTCCCTCAGCCATCTGCTTCAAACCTCTTTTGCTTTTTGTTGGTGGGTTTGTTTTGTTTTTGTTTTCTGGTTGCTTGTTTTGCTTTCCCTTTTGACACTGAAATCCACACACTGATCTCACCTGCATTGATGGAAACAACTCTGAAGCCATGGTAGTGGGTTAAGAAAAATTTGTTATTAGTTTTTGGGTTTTTTTTTAAACTTGCTTAAGAAAGTGATCCTTGGGTTTCAGTCCACCTTGTAGTTCTATGGTTGATCTGTGGTGGCACTTTTGGCTGATTTCCCCTGGTCTCTGCTTCCCAAGAGATAAACTTAGGGTTCGCTAAGTACTTCCAATACATTAAGATTTCAGAGTAGGTACAGTAGACTGATAGAGCTTTTCCTTTGCCTTGTACCAGAAGAACTGAGTGTAGTGCTGCAGATGCAGGATGGTCTACTGCTAGGGAGCAAGGAGTTTCTGTTTGGGTCTAAACGGAGGAAGTTTCTGGCAGCCTCAACTCAAAATAGCTTGTCATTCCCTTGGCAGCAGGCAACTGCCCAGCACCTGGGAAGGTACCATGCAGCAGCAAGTGCTTATGGCAGTGAGGTATCCTTACTAAACTGTTTTTAAGAGAATACCCAGTTCATTTGACAAGGAAACACTTCCATTGTGTAGATGATAGCTTCCTTGCTCCCTCAGCCCTTTCTAAGGCAAAGCTCCTGCTGACCCAGCAGAATGAAGACTGAGTTGAAGCTGAAACAACAGCTGACTCACAGCACACAGCATTTCAGTGTTACTTGATTTTAAATGGGCAGCAGGTTGTTGTCACCAGCATGCATGGATGTCTGCAGCCCCCCTATGACTTAGTTCACACCATCCCAAGGTGGTAGTTCTGCTGTATACTCTGCTGGTGCACAGGTGTAAACTGAGGCAGGAGGCAATGAAGTACCTAACTGTGTCCCCAGCATGTACCAGTGAGGGTCATGAAGTATGCTTCTGCATGCTAGGAGGTGTATTATCATGACTTGTCACTGATATTAAACTTTTGGGCGGTGTTAGTGGGCAGAGCCTAGTGGCAGGCTGTGTGTGTATGCATGCTTGGATCCTCTAGCTTGTTAGTCAGTGGTGGGGTCCCTGGCACTGCTGCTGTGAACCAGCACTGGTACTGTGAACAAAACCACCTACCCTTGACAAGAGGAGTGCAACCTTACTTCAGTTTGAGGGTGACCCAGGAGAAAACATGCTGAAGTGGTGCTGAAGGCTGGCATGACTCGGGCTCCTGTGTAGCCTTGACACGCTCCAGAATGTGCCCCTAGGTCTGAGGGCAGCTTTATGTCCCTTTGGGAAACGTGGCCTGACCCTTCAGGGCAGCGGAGTGGCCTGGCTAAGATGGGGTTAATGTGAATGTGAATCTGAACTCTAGAGGCTTTATGCCAAAGCAAAGGTCCTGCTTGCTGTGCTGTGCTGCACTGGCAAGGGGTGAAGGGTGTGGGTGCTAGGGGGAGGCAGCCGAGGAGCCAGCTGAGCACAGGCAGGCACAGAGCAGGCCTGTGTCAGCAGGGTGGGTGAATGCTGGGCACAGGATAATGGCCCATCAGGACAATCGTTCGGGAACATGCTCTTCTCTGTCTCCTTCTTCACATCTGACTGGTTATCTATTGCTCCTCTTGCTGCAGTCTGGTTGTGGGGCTTCACAGCTTTTGAAGATATAAGAATAGGGCTTTTTTTCTCCCCCCCCCCCCCCTTTTTTTTTTTTTCCCTTTTTCTTTTTCACTTGCCTTGAAGTAATCATCTATATTTAGGTCAGTGACATGATGAAAGATGTTTATGTGTTTTTACCTAAAGCTGGAAATTGCCTTTCCGGATATCACTGAATGGAAAAAAGCTAATGGAACCTTGTTGTGCTTTCATTGCTTTTGCAGTGGTGTTCTTGTTTTAGGACTATGGCACGCAAAGCATCCTTCCCCGCCGCACAGCTCTCACCTTTCAGCTCCCTCTGCATCTTCTGCTGGCTCCCTGAGCAGAGTGGACTCAGAGAAGGGCAAGGGGAAGGTCAGGAGAAGTTGTTTTGTTCTCTGGCTACCTGGAGCAGGCATCACCAGCTCTGCCCTATCGAGTAGAAAATGTGATGCTGATAAATCCTGTCTGCTAAGGAGCTGAACCTTTTTAATATGCAAGTCCTCAGTCAAAGAAAGTAAACAGACATCTCCTTCTGTAGGGAATTACAAACGTCTCCCTCCCCTTACCCTCCTTCCTTCCTCCTCCCTTCCATTTAAGTGTAGGAAATTCTGCTTGCTTTATTTGATAAAGAGGAGGAGGGGAAAGGACATGTACTGAATCATGGTTAAGCTGCTGTCTTCTACCCCAAGACCTTTCAGTCTAGATGTGCTTCATTAGTTTGATAAGCAGACACCAAAAAAGGGGGAGGGGTGTGGGGTTTGCATGAGGGGATCTGCCTAGGGGCTGCCCGGAGGTTTAAGAAGATGAACTGCTAATGATGTTGAAGCTGTACCTTTTTGGGACCTTGACTCCTGGAGGAAAAATGGGCCCTTTTCACTAATTGTGTTGTGCTGAGTCGTGTGATGGAAAGGGACTCACAGGGGAGAGAAACGGAATGAATATCGGCTGGGATCTTCCCCTGAGCAGTCCCCACTCCACACCTCCCCCAGCCCAACTCTCTCTTTAGCAGGGTATCTGGCATGAAGTCACCCTAAATATCGGGAGATAACGTTAGGAAAAGAGATTAATTCGGTGGGTCAGTTATTTGGACAGTCTGGCATGAGCCTTGCAAACTAAACATGGATTTTTAACAAGTGCCGTCCAAATTGGCAATGCAAATGTTTTGCTGAATAGTTACCACAGAAAGACTGTGAACCTTGGAGCTGGCCCTGTGCATGTGCAAACACAGGATCTAAGGACTTTCAAAAGCAGCTTGCTCTAATCCCATGCCAGCCCTTTTCCTCTCTGGCAGATTCGTGTCTCAGAAGCAGATAACTGTGTCCCCACCGTGCAGTGGGGTGGGCAGGTTTTCACCCGAGGTGCTGGCGCATGCTTCTAGGTGTGCTCTCACTGCCCCAGTGAGAGGGTAAAGTGCAATTCCCAGGTGCACTTGTGGAATAGGCTTGCAGTAGGTCAGCATCTCACTCCTCCTGCACCAGCATCTAGCCCAGCTCCTCTAAGCCTGGTGTTTAACTGTCAGCATTTCAGCTCCCAAGTTTGGTGTGCTCTGCATGGCCTTTAGTGTGTTTGGTGGTGGACAGGCTGTGCTGTGCTTGGCCTGGGAACCTCTTCCCAGACTCCTGCCAAATGCCACCCCAATGTTGGCTGGGCACCTCCTTCCTGGATGAAGAAACCAAAAGCAGTTGGAGGTGCTGATTAGCACTGCTTTCTCAAACACCAGGAGGGCACAGCGAGCCTGGACCATACCAGTTAATGGGCCTCAAAGTTCAAAAGGGACATTTTTAGACTAGGCATAGCATCATCTTAAAAATCGTATCTCCTTGCCATGATCAGTGGCTGACTAGTCAGCTACAGACAGGTGGGAGTCACTTGAGAAGCCACTCAGCAAAGGAGACAAGGGAGGAGCTTCAGGAGGCAGCCGGGGAACTGCTCTGAACGTGAGGTTTCCCTATTGCCAAGTTAAAAAGAGCATGAGATTTGTAGTGTCTCTGGAGCACTCCAGCAGCACAGGAGTGGGCAGCAGGCTTAAAGCAAAAGGATGTTTTGTTTTGTTTTCTGCACAACATCTACTTAATGTGCAGAATTCCCTGCTGGATGCTGTTGCAAAGGCTGCATGTAAAAGGAATTGGGTAAGTGCTTGAAGGAGAGGTTTGCAGTGCAGAACGAGAGTGTGCTAGATCACCACAGTCTCCAGGACAGGATCCTCTTAATCCTGTGATTGCTGGAAACTGAGAGAGATCCCAGGGGAAGGCTCACTGTGTATTTGCCCTTCCTCCTTCTACACTTCCCCTAAGCATTCATGGCTGGCTACTCACTGTCACAGAGACGGGATACTGGGCTAAGAAAACCTTTCTGTCTAAGACCATTACTTCACACTAGCAGGACAAGGGTGGGGTGAGTGCCTGTGCTCAGGATGTGGTGGGATAACCTGGGCAGCCTGAGCTGTAGAGCTTTCTGGAGTTGCTGCTGGGCATTAGCAGTGCTGTACATGACTTCCTCAGTATCCCTTTGATGGAGATGGTCAAAGGAGGAGTACTGGCAGACAGTGCAATAAGTGCTCATGTTATAAGTGTTGTAAACCACTTCACAGAGAGAGGTGAACGTTTCCCAGGGTGTGGTGTGGCAAGGCTGAGGGACAGGCTGTTTGAAGTTGTGACCAACTGATTCACTTCCTTTCTTTTCTGAGACAACTTTATGTAGTGAGTGACACAGACACCCAAAACAGTAATTTCTTAGTCCAAAGATTATTCAAGAGATTTTGCCCATCTTCCCTGTCTCCTGCCTCAGCCCCATGTCTGTCCTCTGCCACTGAGAGGGGGACCACTGGGGGCAGCTGGTGGTAACTCCCACTCAACCACAGGGTCCTCTTTGCAGGTAGCTCTTCTCCTGTAGTACTGCTGGTCCTCCCCCTCAGTCATCTCTACTCTGTCAGCTCCCAGGAGCAGTGGTGGTGCAGGGAGGGGATAGGATCAGCCCGGCTCATGAGACGTGCAGGACAGTCTGTTCCTGTAGAGAAAACTGTACATCGCACGGGGTAGCCGAGAGGGAGCTGTGCCTTGGTCCCTGTAATTATCCCCATCTGTTACTTCCCTGTCTCCTCCGCCGAGGAAGAAGCACACAAAGCATCACAAGTATGATTTAAGCCCCTGGAGAATACAATGGCTTCATCTGAACAAGCCGAGCTGGCCTCTAATGCCCAGCTCTCACTGCCCCGCTGCTGCCGGCCGGGCTGCCGAGGGCCAGTGCCACAGAGCCAGCGGCTCCTGCTCTCGGGCATTGTTAACTCTCTGCCTTTTTGTTGTTGTTGCTGCTGCTGCTGTCAGACCTGCACAGCGGGGACAATGTCAGAGCTGTTCTTCCTTTCCTATCAAAAGGTCTGGTTGGGGTATTTAGTGCCTTCCCCACCAACGGGACTGGCAAGCTGGTTGTGCATTGCTTTTGCTCTTGTTTTCTGTGCCCTCTTGTCATTGCTGTTGACTCATCAGGCTGAAGTGTCTGAGCTTAATTGAAGCAGTAACAATGCAATCAACATTTCTCTCTATTTTTATCTGCATTTTCCCCGCCCCTCTGGTTTTTCTGCTGCCTGACATGCTATTTCTGGGGCTGAGAGCTTGGCAGCCTTGCAAAGGGTTGCACTGGGAGGGGATTGAGCCACAAACAGAGCAAAGCTATCAGAGGTAACAGGGGTTCATTCTTTCTCTCAGCAATGCTGGACTCCCTGCATTACACTCATCCTCCTCACTGTGCTTCCCTTGTCACCTCTCCCTGTCATCCTTCCTGTAGCGTGGAGGAGTCCTGGGCAGAGAGAAGTAATTCTACAGCATGGCTGTATGGATGCACCTGATTAGCATAAAATTAACATAACCCTCTTTGTTTAGCAGTGAGTATCCAGCTCTCCTCCTTTGTCCGAGAGATCTTACCAGAGGCACAGAAAGTGACTGGTCTTGGTGAGATCTTTAAGAGATTTGTGGTGAAGGTGCTAGCTTGGTCTTCGAATACCAAAGTGTTCACCCTGACAGACAGTGTCTCTGCCAGCTGCATTCTTGGGTGGCAATTGTTGTGCAGCAGATGATGGATACTCATGTGTTCAAACACCAGTCTCCCATATAGCTGTTTCCATATAAACAGCCTGACTTGTCAGAAATGTGAGTCCCGGGAGCAGCAATGTCTTTATCAGTCAGAGATGCTAGGAACCCAGAAAAATCCACCACTTTTCCTCAGGTGCTTAGTTACAGGCTGTGAGATGTGACTTGTGGTAGCTCAGAGAGCAGGGCTAGGCTCCAGGCTCCAGTGCTGAGTGCTTGGCCTTGACCAGAGTAACAGTGCTCCCAGCATCTCACTTGGTTGACTAAAGGACCTGGTGTGGCAAACATGTTTACTGAGAGCTCAACAAGGGACAGATCCTCAGCAGCCCACTTCCACTGTCTTCTTATTGATTTAATTTTCCTCTTCACTCTGAAAGTACAAAGAACATCCTGCCTGTGTCAGCCTTTATTTTCCCCCAGCAACAACCAAAGAAGATGCATCTGCACATCACCCAGAGTGCCATGCAGCGGTAGCTGCGCCGTTCACCACTGTTCCATTGGGAAGCTGGAACTGCCAGCACAGCTGAGTCAGGGACTTGACAGAGGCGTTCTGCCACTTTGCAGAAACGTTGTATCTGCTTTGCTTTCTGGGTCCTTATTTCTGTGCAGCTCCTCCAGTGCCAGCTTTGCCTGAGGACAGGCAGAAAGCCTATAGCTGAGAGAGTGAAGCCAGGGCACAGGAGCTATCTGTAAATGTGCCCACTTAGTGGAAAAGTAGCGATGGGAAGCAGGAAAGAGCAAGTAAAACGTGGTCGTTTTGTATTAGGTGAAGTAGCAACACCAAGTGCGGCGGTTTTGATTCAGCCTTGAATGCTGCCATTCATCCTGGGCCTGCTGCAGAGAATTCCTGATCCATGGCCACTTCCTTTGCTCTGAAGAGCATTAGTGGGAAGTTTAATGTGCTTCGCTGTGTGAGAGTGGAAATACAAACTTAGTTTTGCCTGAGTGTCCAGAACCACCAAGACAGTTTGTACTGCAGTGTGTGGCTATAGCAGTCTGGTGATCTCTGGCAGAAGGTGATGAGCTTAAAAAGGTCTATGGAAGGAAGTATGGTCTTGGATGGGTTTGGCCACATCCAGCTGAGCCATGCTTTTGATGCCCTGTGTCCAGAGTGTGTGCAGCAGTTTGGGTGGGCAGAGTAGCAAGGAACAAATGCATCTTAAAGACTTTGCATCTTGAAGGGGTGCCAACTGGCTTTACAATGTCTTTTCTTCTGAAAAAACTAGGATTACTATTGTTGATGGCAAAACTTGAGGTATCAAGAGGAGAAAGTATGAGGGAAAAGTAATGTTCTTTTTTTTTTTCCTCCTGTCTACTTCTTGGTGCACTAAATAGCAAACGCGTAGTTGCTGTGGGTTTGTTCCCCAAAATGCACATTTAGCTCTTCCGTGAAGTGATGGCAGGGCAGAGAATCATCTGAAAGTATGGAAACGTCACAGAAGCTAGAGCAGGCATCTGGGTAGGTGAATTTGTTGGAAATACATATAGCTCGTGTCTGGGAAATGCCTGGATTTCAGGTTGGCAGAGTCCTTTGCAGTGAGACACGCCTCTCCTTTGTGTGAACTATACCACCCTGCATCCTCTCTCTGTCACATCTTTAGTGTTCTTATTGGACTGCTCATTTCTATTTCATTATTTTCTTCCTTTTTAGTTTTTTAAATACAAAATTAACATACTCTTCTCCCCCTTCCCACCCTGCAGTGCAAGAGAAAAGCTGCTGCTTTGTATTGGCCCCAGAACTGTTTTTAAGGCAATGCATACAAATCTAGACCTCTCGGTTTGGATGTTGTAATCTCTGCTGGCACCTTCAGTAACTTTATGTCCTCGTGTTAGACTTTGCCTCACAAATTGATATATACAAAGACCAAATTGCGTTATCTAGAGAACAAATGCTTTCAAACATGTTTCGAAGGGTGTGAGAGACCCAGCCACGAAGCAAAGGCAGGCAGGAAGCAGCTGACTTCGTTAAATCCTTGTGAAAACCTCTCGCTGTTGGCAGAGCCTGAAGTTTTAATCAGCTCTGCCTGTGTGTCTGTCTCTGCCTTCTGCCTTTGCCGGCACGTCGGTGCACGGCGCGGGTTTGTCTGCAGCTCATGCCTGTTGGCATCTCTCGCTCTTGCGCCTGGCCGTGTGTCTGCCTGCCTGCTCCACACGAGCTCTGCTCCGCTGTGTTCCAGCACCCTCCCTGTCCTCCGAGGCAGCCGACGTGCTGGCGTCTGCTTCCCTGCGCAGTGTTGGCTGTCAAGATTTGTGCGTCCCAGTGCGCGCTCCCTGAGCGATGCTGCTGGTCAGGATGTGTGTGCGTCCCAGTGCGCGCTCCCTGCGCGGTGGGGCTGGCGGTCAGGATGTGTGCGTGTCCCAGTGCGCGCTCCCTGCGCGGTGGGGCTGGCGGTCAGGATGTGTGTGTCCCAGTGCGCGCTCCCTGCGCGGTGCTGGCGGTCAGGATGTGTGCGTGTCCCAGTGCGCGCTCCCTGCGCGGTGCTGGCGGTCAGGATGTGTGCGTGTCCCAGTGCGCGCTCCCTGCGCGGTGGGGCTGGCGGTCAGGATGTGTGTGTGTCCCAGTGCGCCCGCACCCATCTTTCCCGTTGCGTCGATGTGCGGGGGCTTGGTGCGCGGTGGGGCTGGCAGTGCTTTAAACTGAGCATCACTGTTGACTGTGCTTTTGCTGAGATGGAGACTCCATCACTTCCCTCTGTCAGCCTAACAGACTCGTACTGGGAAGGAAAAGCTGTTGCCTTGGTGGCCTCAGCGAGGTGAAATAAAACGCTGTGTCGAGTTGTGGGAGTGGGGATCATTCTCAGATGTCAGCTCCTTAAAAATGGCCTCGCGTAGAATGTACATAGAAGAAAATGGATTTTTCTCTTACAGGAGGGGCTCGTACCCTTTTCGTGGTGTTGGATTTCCCCCTCCCTCCCCAGATCCAGGCAGAATGCTGTGCTCCGAAGGGAAGGTCTTTAAAAACAAAACAAAAGGCAGCTGTCAATTTAATCCAAGCTCCCTGATAAAATTCCAGCAGAGTTTCTCTTTTTTCAGAGATGAAATAAGAACCCTGGCAGGCCCTCTTGACTGGCCACATAAATCATTTGCGGTAATTGCTCAGAGAAAGACGAGTGCCTCTTAGGTGCAGGGAGGGGGGAAGGTGCCCACTCCAGTGGCACAGCACCCCAGGTACCCCAGCTGGCAAGAACCGTCTGCCGCTGGGCCTGGGGGGCAGCTACCTGCAGCAGGGGTGGGTGCTGCAAGCCCAAGGGGAGAGTGCGCTCCAGAGGGTAAATAACAGTTTCCTGTCGCCTTCCCTTTGTTGTTGGTCCTGCTTCAAACGCCCTGGAGGGATTAGGAGTCAGACTGGGGATTTTGGGAAAGGGGTGGGGCTGAGAAATGAGGAGAGGGGGAGGGAAGGGTGGGGCTGCTGGGAAGGTGGAGAAAATGAGAGGGAGGTGAGAGGAAGAAGCAAGGGATTGATTTAAGTGACTAGCATTTAGTGCAGTGGCGGCACAATTTCAATTAGCTAATATCTCCTTGGGTCGGTGCATGACTCTGCATGCTCCTGGCCGCTCCTGCTAGAAGTGGAATGGCCATAAAAAGCAGAGCGTTGGGGTCTGGTGTCAGCTTGCTGGCTGCAGCAGTGCAGGAGGACAGCTGCTCCGGGAAGCCACAAAGCTGTGATTGCTCTTTCCCTGGGCAGTCATAAAGATGGTGATAATAAAATAACAGGGCTCCAAAGCAGCGCTACAGGGGCAGCCACCAGCCGAACGAAGAGGCTGCTTCTTAGTTTGCCCCTCCACTTTCACAGCAGAAGCAGTGGGGTGTAGCTGTTAGCACGTTTCATACAGATCTGTAACTGCTGCTGTCAAAATGATCTCTGATCTCTTCTTAACCGTTCCTTGAACACCAGTGGTCCAAGCAGTTTTGGGAGTACAGCTGCAGCTAAGAATAAATACGTAAATGATACACGTGTAGTGCAGTACTTCTGAGCAAGGGGGCAATGGCCAGGAGCACAAAAGACCAGAGTAGGAGCCTGGAGGTCTGACCTGTGTTCCTGCTCAGCCACTGGACCATGGTGGGGTTCTCTCTCCTGAGCTCACCATCCCTCAGAGCCTGGCCAGAGCAGCCTCTACAGCCCGAGTTATGTGCAGGGGATAAATGAGCTGAGCAGCAGAGCTGCATTGTGGCACGAGAGCTGCTGCCGTGGGACTTGGCAATTTGTTAGCTTACACCATCTCACAGGGTGCTGCTGGCTCTCTGTGCGCCTGTGCCTGCTGCCTTGCTGGCAAGCCAGGTAGCGCTGGAAGGGCTGTTCAGTGGTGATACCTTCAGTAGTGATAGCTGTTAGTTTTGAAATGCAGCCTGCACCGTTTAATTCTGCAGCACCCACTTATTTTGCTGTTCTTCACAGGGGAAGCCTGCTTCCATTTCCAGTGCAGCACCATAGCTGACTTGGCCTCTTTTCCTTGCTGCAAACAAGCTGCTCTGCCAGTATTTCAGATGTCTCCTTCCCTCCTTTCTTTGTGGGCATGGAGCCCAGCTGCTGAGCACACGCTTCACCCTCCCTCTGTACAGAGCCCTAGGAGAAAGGCTGAGAAACAAAGGAGTGCAGCCACCGTGGCTGACTGGCAGCTGGAGTCTCCCGGACAAGTTGCTTTCACTGTTTCCAGCAATCTCTGAGCTGAGAAATGAGAATATGTGCCCTCCATGTACTTTCCTGCTGCTGGCTCCCGGGTGCCAAAATGCTGGGCCCTGGGCATGGCATTCAGAGCCAGCATCACCCTTCTTCCTTCTTTAGATTGCTCACTCCATGCTCTACAGGCAGTCCTCCCCTGAGGTGTGAGGCAGCAAAGCCACAAAGAGATGGCACACGTATATGTGCCACGCACATGTGTGCACCTGCTAGGGGCTGCATTAAAGCAGACATGGACACATGGAGTCCCTCAGTGAGTCTTCTTCCTTCTCAAGGCTTGGCCTGCAGGTGTTTGTGAGTTAATGTGCAGCAGGGGAGGAGGTTGCTGCATCCAGCTGCCACCTGCCCCTGCTCCCAAAGCAACTCCCTTTGCAGCAGGACCAACTTAATAATTTCTGAATCAGCTCCTGAGCTTCCATAGCTCACAGACCAGCGCATTAAGGTGAGCTGGCACAGACTGCAGTTTGCCTTAATGGACTGCAGCCCTGCCAGAGAGGCTGTTCCAGCAGCAAAACTCTCCCTACTGCACAAGCAGCCTGCTGTGGAAGTGCAGTGGGATGGACACAGCCTCAGCTTCATCCATCAGTGCTAGAGAGCTGTCAACTGCAGATGAGGGAGTTTGTGTGCTGCAGGGAAGCGCAGAGATTTTGGTATGCTTCCTACACAGCAGGTCCAAGCTGGAGGACCCCTCCTGGCACAGGTCCCCCACTGTGGTCAGTGGTAGGTATAGGTGTGCTGGCAGTGCCAGGCTGTGACTGGGGGGTTGTCTTCCTTATCACTGAGAATTAAGCAGTTGTGATTTCCACTTCAGGAAAACTGAAACACAAAGATATAAAAAGCCAAGGGTGAGGAAGAAGGGACATGAAGTGCTAAGGATAAAGACCTTTGTGTTTTCTTAGAGTCACAGAATTGTCAGGGCTGGAAAGGACCTCAAGGATCGTCCAGTTCCAGCCTGCCCTGCCATGGGCAGGGATGCTTTCCACTAGATAGGATTGCCCACAGCCACATCCAACCTGGCCTTAAAACATTCAGGGATGAGGCTTCCACCACCTCCCTGGGCAACCTGTTCCAGGGTCTCATTACCCTCATGGTGAAGAACTTCTTCGTAACATCTAATCTGAATCTACTCACTTTTAGTTTTGTTCCATCCTCCCCAGTGCTGTCACTACCTGACATCCTAAAAACTCCCTCCCCAGCTTTCTCATAGCACCCTTCAGATACTGGAAGGCCACAATAAGGTCTCCTCAGAACCTGCTCTTCTCCATACTGAACAACTTCAACTCTCTCAGCCTGTCCTCATAGGAGAAGTGCTCCAGCCCTCTGATCATCCTCATGGCCCTTCTCTGGACATATTCCAGCATCAATGGCATCCTCTTCTCTCTTCTATCATACTTCTTACTTTCTTAGACCTTTTCATGCTAGCCAGCTCTGTGTGAAAAGCACTTACTGTTTTGCAGAAACATTCAGTTTCCTGTTCCACTTATTCTCCCTATTGCCTATATTTTCGCCTTTCTGTTCTCGCCACCTTTGAAGAACATATTAAACTACATTTCCTGCTGTTTAAAAATGAACCAGAGATAAAAAGCACCTTGCCTTTGAGGTGAAGATCTTAAGAATCATAAAATGGAATTAAAATATCTGCATCCACATCCTATTTCGTGTCAGGTCTCAGTTCTAAGGAAGCTGCTGACTTGGTGGAAAAAAATGGCAGTTCCCATGTGGAATGATAGGGGAGGGATGATTTCCTGCACTGAAGCACTTGCCACAGGAGGTGATGAAGTCCCTGTGTCACTCAGTGAGGACTTGAGAGCTGCACTCCTACACTGCAAAGTGGTTCATTGATCTTCTGGGCTGGAATGGGCTAGCAGCACCTGCGCAGGGAAAGGAAGGTGAGACACAGCCCCTGAGCCTCACTGAGTGCCAGGGTGTGCCATCTAGCCACTGGCATCTCTCACCAGCTCTGACTGACAGAATGGGAGTGGTTCTGATTTCACCTGAAGGGTGAGGGAGTCTCCAGTTGGAGGGGAAAGGAAGATGGCCTGGAGAAAGGACCCAGCTTTTCCTCCTGGCGGTTGCAAACAGCAACCCCAGGGCCAGCTGCTGGGTGCTTCTGTTTTCATTTGTTACATCTGCTGAATGCAGAGATGCTGCTTCATCATAGGATGGCTGTCCAGAAAATTGGACTAGATTTCCCTGGTTGCTGAAGTCTGTGCTCCTGGTACCTCCCAGAGAGCTAAATGAATTAAACTTTGAAAATGCAGCTCTGGGAAAGCTTTAAAGAGAAGAATCTGCATCTTTTTTGCAATCAAAAAGTGTGTTCATCTTTCTGTTAACTCCTTCACTGTGGCTCCTAAGCACTAAGAAAGTTGTTTCATTAATTGCCTGACTGGAAAATAATCTTTTTTTGTACCTTCCAGGAGAATGTCGTGGTTGGCACAAACACTTCTGTGAGGGACACACAAGAAATGTATGGGCAGAGAAATTTCAACAAGCTGTTAATCAATAAGAGCAGTGTTGTAGATGTGATAGCTGGGTGGCACCGAAGGGGTTAATGCAATGCTGTACACATGTCAGTTGTAATGGATAGTTTTGTGTGAGCAGTGACATTTCTGAGGCACCAACCATAGTTCCCATCTACTTTTTTTTCTGTTTGGGAAGAAGCAACAGGGACTGATCAGGTGTAGTCAAGGGCTAGACTCACAGGTTTTCGAGTGCTGCTCTTGCCTGAGAAAGTAATAACTCCAAAAGGTGGTGGTGGTGGTAGTGTTTCTGTGAAATATGCTTCAGACTACTAGAAATGTGTACATTTTCCTCCTTTCAACTTCTCTTATTACCTAAACTTAAGCTAAGCTTCCTTTCTTATGTGTCACATCAAGGTCCAGATGGTTTGGTCTGGCTGTATCCTGGCACTTTGGGGAAGGGTGCAGGTAGGAGCTCTGGCTGCCAATGACTGTTATTAGAAGAGTTCATTGCTTCTCTCCTCAGGTGTGCCAGCTTTGCTGCTCTTATGAATATCCCATCACCTGCTTCAGCCGGAAGGAGCAGGTCAGGAAAGATGTGCTGTTTGTGCTATTTAACCCTTTTTATCTGGGCTGCAGTGGAGTAGAAAGAGGCAAGTTTCTGTACTGGATGATTGGAGTGAGTTGTCATTTCTTGTTAGAAAGCAGTGGAGAAGCATTGCAACCATGTAAGGGAGAGGGAGCTTTTCTGTCAGAGCAGCTGGATTTGGAGGAAGGTGCCTGCAGGCCAGCAGGGAGGGCAGGATGCATGCCCTGTTCTCAGAAGTAAGCATTTCAGCAGCTCCTTGCCCATTTGTAGGGCCAGATGAGGAATGAGCATCTCTCTTTAACTCCCTGGGAAGCTGAGTCTTCAACAGGTTGAGAATAGGCTTCCTTACCCATTCGCCACTGAAAGGTCTGTTACCAGCAGCTCTTGATGTGGCAGGCCTTTTGGGATGACCCAGGTGGAGCTGCTCTGAGAAACCCATTTGTCTCTGCTCCACTAGCTGAAATGGCTGTGGTACTGCCATTTTTTCAGGTGAGGCATATTGAGATGTTTTCTAAGCCTGAGCCCTGGAGGTGAAGACTCACAAGGGTTGGTAGTATCCCATAGAGTGTGTAGATATCTCTGTAGACATTAATAGCAGATGTCAACATGGATTCATGTAAAGGCGAGCAAGCGTTTGCTCCCAGGCTGAAACTGCAAGCTGCCCACAAAGGGTAGGATGGGATTTGTGATGATAAAGACTGGCTCCTTATGAAACTGCATGTGATGCAGGGGAGTCACACTTGCAGTGGGGACCTCCCTTGTTTTTTGCTGGACAGCACAGAAGGTGGAACTGAGAGGAGATGTTACTAAAGGCGACCTTATACATGGTCGGGGTCAGACAGAACCATTGTGCTGGCATTAACCCAAACCCCAGTCTCATTTTTAACCTCTGCTGTGTGAAATGCATAATCCAGGGTTATCTTTTCCTGAAATGTAAGCAATTGCTGAGCTAAGTTTCCAGCTGTGAATACAGCTTACCCTGTGACTGCAGCACTTGGATGCTGACAGATGTGTGTGTTACCAGCTGACGCTTGGAGAGCCAGATTGATTGGCTCAAATAGGGATGCAGAGATTTATTTGAAGGGTCATGTGGGTTCTGTGGAGCATCTCCTCTGCTCAGGCTGTCAGTTCTGCCTCATAAGCACGCCTGAAAGGTGGCTGTACAGGTGCTGTTTAGATGCAACAACGTCAGAATTGCAGCTTCTCACTTAATTTTTGCACAGATAGATTAAAATTAAGGTTTGTTCCAGTTTGTTGTATGAGGTCACCTGTAAGCTACAGAACTGAGAACAGCTTGGTTAGTTCTGGGTGATATACTGGCACTGGTAGCCCCTCCTCTGAGGCTGAGGTATTAAAACAGAAAGCCTCAGAATCTAGATGGGATTTTAGCACAATGTATTTCATTCTGTTTTCACTGGAATGTCTTTTTAATGACAGCAGAGAAATCTCTGTGAGGTGTACTTCCAGCCGTATCTCCATACTTCAGCTCTCATACATTTGTACTCATGAGGAACATCCACTTTGTTCTCCCTAGCTTAGATCAAGCAGATTTTATTTGAGCACATCTCTGGCTGTGTTATGCCTTATACCTGAATAATCACGGACTGAATTCCCAATTAGCTTGCCTTTTGCAACTAAAATCCTGTTGATTTCAACAGTGTAGTCTGGTTTAAAATACATGGTGAAGCTGCTCTCCCAGTACCTCCCAGGGGGACCTTGTAATCTTATTAGATGCACCTGCTGCCATTTTATTTTAACCTCCCAGTTTTTCCCTGCAGTATAATGAATCCAATATTCCTCTGTCACAGAAAGCCTTTTCCTGCATGTGGTTTACCATCACTGTTAGGAGCAACACAACAGCTGCCAGGCCCTTCTAGTATCTTGTTCAGCTGATGGGGGAATTGCCATTTGGAACACAGATATCAGCCAAGAAGAGGCTCCTCAATGGCAGGAAAGTGATTCCTGTCAGAAGAGTGAACAGTTTTTCTTCTGGAATACAAAGCAAATGGATGCAAAGACACTGGTGGTTGAGAACCTCATGGAGTTCAGTAAGGACAAGTGCATAGTCCTACATGTGGGGAGGAATAGCAGCAGGCAGCAGTACAGACTAGGAGTGGTCCTGCTGGAAAGCAGCTCCATAGAGAAAGACTTTGGATTGCTGGTGGACAGCAAGTTCTGCATGGGACAGCAATGTGCTCTTGTGGCTAGGAGGGCCAGTGACATCCTGGGGTGCATTTTAAAAAGTGTGCTCAGTAGGTCTAGGAAGGTTCTTTTCCTCCTCTACTCTGTCCTGGTGAGACCACACCTGGAATACTGTGTCCATCTTTGGGCTCCCCAGTTCAAGAGAGACAGGGACCTGCTGGAGAGTCCAACAGAGAGCTACAAGAATGACCAGGGCACATGAACATCTCTCCTGTGAAGAAAGACTGAGAGAACTGGGGCTGTTTAGAGAAGGCTGAGAGGTGATTTTACCATATCAGTGTCTGTAAATACCTGAGGAGTGGATGCCATCTTTCAGGATGAAGGTGATGGTCTCTCTTTGGTGGTGCCCAGTGACAGGACAAGGAACAATGGGTGCAAGCTAGAACACAGGAGGTTCCACCTCAACGTGAGGAGAAACTTCTTTACTGTGAGGGTGACAGAGTCTCCTTCTCTGGGAACTTTCCAAACGTGTGTTCCTGTGCAGCCTGCCCCAAGTGATCCTGCATTGGCAGGGGGATTGGACTCAGTGATCTCTGGAGGTCCCTTCCAACCCTTATCATTCTGTGTCTCTGTGAGACAGCATCACTACAGAACATGTGGGCAGGCAGCATGTGGCAAGTGCAGTACCTAACAGCTGAGTTACCCTTTCATGGGATTTCAGTTCCAGGTTGATGCCTGTGACCTCTGTTTTGAGTCCATCAAGGATGAAGACTGTGCTTCCTAGGCAGCTTTTCATGAAGTAAAACACAATAGTTCCACTTGCCTCCATCTTCTGCAGTTGCCCACAGACACTTGCTGGACCCTGTGAGTTTTGGTTGGAACAAACCTTTAAGATTTTCCAGTCCAACTTGAGGACAACTCCACTGTGGTGCTACCAGAGAGCTGTGAGAAGAGCCATGTGGGAAAGAGCTGTGCAAAGCTGTGTAGGGCATTCCCCTTTTGCTTGGGAGTTATGCTAAGGGAGAGTCTTTCCTTTGGTCTCTCCATCTGAGCTTCAGGTATATCTGTGTTTGACCACACGCCCTGAGCAGCTGACATGACCCTGGTCTTGCTTCATGACTTTAGGCCTGTCTGGAAAGCAGAGTTGTTGAGTGACTCTGGATACTGTTACCAGACTGCTCCATCGACCCCAACCCACCATGACCACTAAACCATGTCCCGAGGTGTACATCTGCCCCAGCCCGCGAGAGCGGTGACAGAGCTGCCCTTGGGCAGGCAGCTGGCACTGCAGGTGGCTCTCACAGGCTGCAGAAACTTGGCTCTCAATCTTTTCCTGTGGCTGTTAAATCAGTAATGAAGCAGGATATAAAGTGCTTCTGCAGTTCTGGGATATCAGGGCCTCCTCGCTGCCGGCTTCGCAGCTGTTACTTCTAATCAGCTGGGCAGGCACCAGAGAAATGTCAATTTTAATAATCAGTCTTTCATTTCACATTCTGTTTGGGTTTTACCAGTGGGGGGTATGGACTGCTGACCTTGTCATCTTCTGTGTCCCTTACTGGACACATATAACTTCCTCCCTTGCCACCCTCTCCTTGGTCACACTGGAGATGGGTGGGGGATGATATTAAGGACCTGACAGCATGAGCCTGAGTCTAGGAGACCATCTCGAGTCCTGCCTTCAGTTTTGGGCTCCCCGGTTTCAGAGGGACAGGGATCTGCTGGAGAGAGTCTGGTGGAGGGCTACAAGGATGATTAGGGGACTGGAGCACTGCCTGATGAAGAGAGGCTGAGGGACCTGGGGCATTTTAGTCTAGAGAAGAGAAGGCTGAGAGGGGATCTGATAAATGTTTATAAATATCTGAGGACTGGAGGTCAGGAGGGGGGGACAGGCTCTGCTCACTTGCTCCCGGGGACAGGACAAGCAGCAATGGATGGAAGCTGCAGCACAGGAGGTTCCATCTCAACACAAGGGGGAACTTCTTGTCCATAAGGGTCCCAGAGCAGTGGCACAAGCTGCCCAGAGAGATTGTGGAGTCTCCTTCTCTGGAGACTTTCAAGGTCTGTCTGGATGTGTTCCTGTGTGACCTGAGTTAGATTGTCTGGTCCTGCTCTGACAGGGGAGTTTGACTGGATGATCTCTTTGGGTCCCTTCCAACCTCTGACATCCTATGACCCTGTGTGATCCTGTGATCTGGGATCGTGGGTGTGAGCTGATGCCTCAAGGACAGCATGTGAGCAGAAGAGGGCTGTGGAGCTTTCCCCCAAAAGAGAGACTCTCTGAGGCTTCAGCAGAATGTAGCTCAGGGACTTGCAGAATCACTGTCTGTGTATCTGGGCTGAACTGGAGGACTTCAAGCCGCAGTGGAATTGTTTGGTTCATGCTGCTCTGACTGTGGCAAACTTGATAATGCTCAGTACTGTAGCACAATCTGGGAGTAAGTAAGTGGCAGAGTTGGCATCTTGGCTTCAGTCCCTGTTAGGAGCCTGACACCATGGGACTCCGGTGGACTGGGACCTGGGGTATTGCCTTCAGGGCTCAGGTACCTCTCTGCAGTTCCAGGTCTGTGTTGGACCATGAGCTTTTGACAGAAGTGGGCTGTGTCCAGTAGTGCTCCCCTATCATGAGGGCTCACTGCTCATCTCCTACCCTTCTCTTTACCATCTCTGACACCAGTGGTCCCCAACATCAATGTCTGCAGCCAGGTTCCTCCACTCCTGCTGTGCTAGGAAGAAAAACACAGGCATTCCTGTAACATTTGCATTGCTAGGTCCAGGAAAAGCCCCAGGTGTTACCCAAGGCTTGGAGAAAGCAGCTCCTTGCAAGTGCCATTTCTTTGTCAAAGCTGTGTGACTTAAGGGAAGAAAAAGGAGAGGAAGGCTACCCATTTGTACATTCTTCAGTCACTGCTGTGGAGTTACAGGCATGGGCATGAATCCCAGGAAGCCACCAGCAGAATTTGTTAAAGGGCATGAGATGAAGTATTTGCAGCAGGTGGAGGTAAATCATGCTGGGAAGGAGACAGAGAGAGGGAGAAGGGACCCCTGAGCCTCATTGCCGATGCTGCCTGCTTAGTCCTGGGAGTGACCAGCAGCATCCCGGGGCAGACACTGACGAGTTCTGCCAGGGCAACTGCCAGGGCTGTGGGGGATGCGTGTGCCATGCCTCCAAACACCGCTGTGGGCACAGGAGAAGCATGCTCTGCTCCGTGTGCTGTCAGAAGCAGTTGTGAGAGAGGCTCTGTGCCTGCGTGCGTGTCCTGTGTGCACACCTCCATGCGCAGTGGGGAGTGGTCTGTGGTGATTCCAGGGAATTTGGCTTCCTTTTATCTAAAGATCTCTGCTCAAACATGGTTGGTTTTTTTTTTGTTGTTGTAGTTTGCTTTTTTTTTTTTTTTTTGTCTCTTGCCATCCTTCATTGTCAGGACTTCAGTATTTTCTGGAAACATGTAATATGTCTGGCCATTTCTGTCTGTCGAGAATCGACGTGTGGGTTGTAATATCTATTAATTCCCCAGAGGGACATTGAACTGTTTCCTCTGCCCAGGTGGAAAGGGATAAACACAGCCACTGACATGCTGTTTAGTCTGAAAATAGCCCACTGAATGCATAATGAAGAGCCTCCTGAGGAGTTACTCTGCATGTTAAAATGGTGTTCAGCAGCCTGTGCTGTCACACAACATAATTTGAAGATGAATGTGCATCCAATCAGCCTACCCAGAGCTGACTGTCACCGGCTGGCCATTAGTATTACCTGTCTGTTCCACGGCAGCCACGTCCCTGGGAAGCAAGAAGTTCCTGGTCCCAAAATGTGCCTTATGTGTGAATGAGACAAACGAGGAACTCCGCGTCTTGGCTTTGTGCTCAGCGCCCATTTCATGCTGAACAGCCACTTGGCTTTAGCTGGCAAGGACAAAGGGAAACGAACATTTTTCTTCAGTGGGAGGATTTCTGAGCTATCGCCCCACGTCCTTTGTAAGCCTAAGGGAGCAGAGCTGCTGAGGGTCCTTCAGTGAAAGATGCTGCCGTCTTCTGGGGCACGTGGTCCTTGCCTGTGCTGAGATAGAAATTGTCAACCTTGATCCCTTAAAATGTGAGCCAGCCTTTGAGCAAAACGGCTCACGCTGGAGTCAATTGACAAGTGGCTTCTGCTGTTTAATTCACACCCTGGTAACAACACTTGCATGAATGATATGTAGACACCACTTTTGTCTCTGAACGTTTGACAGCAATTAGGGCTTCACTCCAGGGGCAGAACATCATACTAACACTGGAGTGCTGTAGGAGGAGGTTAGGGTAAAGAAATTAGCCATCTGTCTGGTGGAGACTGTATCCTCCAGGAGGCAGTTAGATGTCAACAACAGGCAAAATGTTTCCATTCTCATTGTCCTGCACTTCAGTTGTACACAATGGCATGAAAGGCGCACAGAAGCCCCATTCATGTCCAGTTATATAGAAGTCTGCCACCAGCCACCCTGACAAACACTCCCTGGCAATTGTAGCTAGTGGCAGCTGAGAGCTGCTCCCCTCTGTGCTGCTCGCCGAGATGCCTGTCAATTTGGCTGTCCCGCCGTGGAAAGGCAGGAGGCAGGGAAGTAGGTGTTCAGCAGTGGAAAGCAGAGCCTGACTGCAAATGAGGAGGCAAAGTGATTTTTCCCAGCGTTTTTGCTGCAGGCAGGAGGCAGACGGTGCAGGCTTAGGCTCTGCAACGCGTTCCTGGGCTGTGAACCTCGAATGCGACACCGTTCTGAGAGCAGAGGATGGGGAGATCTGATCTGCTTCTCAGCTGGCTCAGCACTGCCCTGCTCCACACCGCTGGCAGCAGTGCATCCATCAAGCTGCTACTGGGAGCTTTGATTTAAGAAACTCCCCATCACCGGGGGGACAGTTACTGCTAGATTAGTCCAGGCCAGAGTTTAAGGACCGCGTGTTGACATTTGGTCGTGTTAGTCACACCGAGCTACACAGCCAGAGAGAACTGCCAGTTGTCTCACTGTCTGCTCTGAAGGACTGTCTACTGCGCAGGAACATTGCTTTCCTCTTTTATTTCTTTTCTCTTTGTTTTTTTCTAAATAACCCCCAAACAGCATTTTGCTCGCAGGGATCTAGATCTGATAAACACTCTGCTCTGGGATGAGTCCCCCAGCTCGGTGGTTAAAACAAGGCAGGTTCAGGATCACTTCTGTCGCTTTGTTTTCGCGCGCGCCTGTGTGTCTGCAGATAAAAGCACTTGTCGGAGAGCAAAGGGCAGCACAGCCTTTTCCTTGTGCCTGCGCCGGGTGGATAACAAGGTAAGTTATCAGCACTGCAGTGCCAGGCCAGACACTGTCACTGCAAAACCTTCAGTTCACAAATAATGCTCTTTGGTGCCTCCAGAAGGAGCCTCCTCTGTGAGCCTGCTTCAGTGTGCAAAGAAAACCACACGCAGAGGCAAAGCTTGGGCTCTGGTTCCCTTCCAGAATCACGGAACCACCAAGGCTGGAAAAGACCTCCAAGATCATCAAGTCCAACCTATAGCCTAACACTGCAACTCTCTATAACTACCTGAAAGGATGTTGTAGCCAGGTGGGTGTTGGTCTCTTCTCCCAGGCACCAGTGACAGAACAAGAAGACAGAGTCTCAAACTTCACTGCAGGGCAGGTTTATGCTGGATGTTAGGAAGTCCTTCACAGAAAGAGCAATTTGCATTGGAATGGGCTACCTGGGGAGGTGTCAGAGTCACTACCCCTGGAGGTGTGTAAGAGGAGGCTGGATGAGGCACTTAGTGCCATGGTTTAGTTAATTAGAAGGTGATAGGTTGAACTCCATGGAAAAGATCTCAAAGACCAGTCTGGTTAATTCTGTGATTCTGTGATATGACATCAACTAAACCATGTCACCAAGTGCCAGGTCCAATCTTAAAGACCTGCAGGGATGGTGACTCCACCACCTCCCTGAGCAGTCCATTCCAGTGCCTAAAACATGCCTCAGAAGGTGACCAGTGTCTCCTTTCCTCTGTGTCCTTTAATTCTGTAGGTTTATTGAGTAGAAGATGATCGTAAAACTCATCTCTTTGAAATGTCCAGATCTTAAGCAAGACTTGGCACAGAGACACAGCTGCTAAGTCCTCTGCTCCTTTCTTGGACTCTCCCAAGTCTGTCTTGCAAGGCTTGAGCTACAAGCTTTTATGTTTCCCAAGACTCATGTCTGACACCTTCCTACTCCTGCACAGGGCTGCAGCTCAGATACTGTGTTGGGGTCAATGGGACTGGACCGAGTTTGGCAAATGTGCTTCTTCCTCGTAGGTCCACATGGCCACTGGCAAACAGAAGGCCTCATAGAGAAAACATGTTTTAAATCAGTGGTGCATGTGCAGATGCTACCTTAGACAGACTTCTAAGCACATCACAGCAGATCACAGGATGTTAGGAGTTGGACCCAAAGAGATCATCGAGATCAACCCCCCTGCCAGAGCAGGACCAGACAATCTAGCTCAGGTCACACAGGAACACATCCAGACAGACCTTGAAAGTCTCCAGAGAAGGAGACTCCACAATCTCCCTGTGGAGCCTGTGCCAGTGCTTGCCCATAAGGGTATGGGCAAGAAATTCCCCCTTGTGTTGAGCTGGAACCTCCTGTGCTGCAGCTTCCATCCATTGCTCCTTGTCCTATCCCAGGGAGCAAGTGAGCAGAGCCTGTCCCCCCTCTCCTGACCCCCAGCCCTCAGATATTTATAAACATTGATTAGACCCACTCTCAATCGTCTCTTCTCCAGACTAAAAAACCCCAGGTCCCTCAGCCTCTCCTCACCAGGCAGTGCTTCAGTCCCCTAATCATCCTTGTAGCCCTCCACTGGACATTCTCCAGCAGATCCCTGTCCCTCTGAAACTGGGGAGCCCAAAACCGAAGGCAGTACTCAAGATGGGGTCTTACTGGGACAGAGTAGAGGGGGAGATTATGTCTTTCCCACACTCCTTTTCCCAGCAAGTCCGTTTTTCTTTTGCACTATCTCTTTCTGAACTGCCTTAATTTTCCTCCCTCTTCTCACCCCTCACTTTTGTGATGGCTTTGCAAACCATTTGTTAGTTGGCTAGAGGCAGGACCTTCAGTGCTAGCAGTGCAAGCCGTGTCTCTCAGCAGACCCATGATTACTAACAGAAGGCTTATCAGGACTCCTTGTTTCCTTCCTGGTTGCTTTTCCTTTTTGCTAGTCTTTAATGAAATGAATGTACACTTGCATATTAAGCACTACAATAGCCAAGGCCAACTTAGAGCACTGGTAAGTTGTTACAGAACAGATGCACTTCTATCACAAAGCGAATCAACTGCTGCCAAGAAGCTGTACCCTCCAGAAGCGGTCAGCACGTCGCGTTTGGTTTGTGCAGGCATGTTTTGGTTGATTGGTTTTGTATACCTTGATCTGTGAAGTTAGCTGCTGAGCCATCAGCAAAGCTGTCCAACTGGCTCTGCTCAGAAGCTTGCCTTTAGGGGAGTGTCCCTGGTCAGAACCTGGCATTGAGTACAGCTGGATAGAGGGTAGGTATTGTTTCTGCTCTAAAAATGTGAAAGCGTTTTGCTGAAAATTGGAAGATTTATCTGAAGTGTTCTGGTTTTTAAGCACTTTTTTTCCCTCCACTCTCTGGCAAGCCTTACTAATTTCCCTCCCCCCGAAAACAGGAACCTGTTGTGATGAATGTTATGCAGTTGAAATGGTCATTTTCCAGGGAAAAAGAAGTCTCATAAGAAACTTTTTACCCAGTCGCAGTGTGTGTTTGAGTCCTGCCCATCTGTGAAAGCACTTCTGTGAGGCCATGGGTTAGAAATCACAGCACTGTTTTCCCAGCTAACAAGATTGTGCTTTGATTTTCAGTGCCATGAGTGGAGTCCATTTAGTGGTCAGAGTGAATCACCCATTTGCCTCCAAGATGTGAGCAACTCCTTAACATGACTGTTCTTAGAGAACAGAGATCTGCTAATCAACCTGGCATGCAGATCCCACAGGACTGTTCCTGCAGCTTGCATGGAAGTCACAGATTTAGCTTTTCAGTCCCTAAAAAAAACAAACGTGCTGAGCTATTGTCTTAAACCTCTCTTCAAATCAGATTTGGAGAGGGGATCCTCAGATGGCTGTTTTTCGGGACTGGAACAGCTCTGATCACAGGCAGATAGATCTTTCCTACTATTTACTTTGCTCCTTCACCTGTGTTTTCAGCCCTGTTAGGTATTTTGTCCTGCCTCCACAGGCTGCAGCTCTCTCTCAGAGCTCCAACACGTGCGTACATTAACGTGGTAGGAGACATTTGGTCCTAGCATGGTGTGAGGGATAAGTCAGCCAGAAGAGACCACAATGCAACCTTGGTGGTTTCCTGTGTAACTGGCCAAGGAAAAGTGACTTGTCAGCAGCCCAGGCACTGGGGAGAACAGACTCGGTGCTGACGGGAGCAGCAATCCGATGGCGCCGTGTGTGTTCATCCTTCAGGCACTGTTTTACTTGTGCTTTCCAGTTCAGCAGAGTCCGAGGTGATAGAGGGAAGAATAATAAACTAAACTGGTGTCCAGTGGGGTAGGTATGCTGACTAACATTTATCTGAGTAGACACATTTATCTTCCTTATCCAGGATGGGCCCAGAAGGTATAAGATCTACAGAAAAATAAGAGCAGAGGCTGGTAGGGACACCACCACCTTACTCAGTTTTTAGGATTTAATCCTACTGTTACTGTCCCAGTAACTGCCACTGCCTAAAATAAGTGGGGGGTGGTGATGTGCAGTCCTCTGCACCTCTTGGAGACCTCCGCACTCCTTGGTAGAAAGAAGCAGAGAGATTTAAACTAGATGGGGAGATTTAGACTGAATGTTAGGAGGAAGTTCTTTACAGTGAGGGCGGTGAGACACTGGCACAGGTTGCCCAGGGAGGTTGTGGCCGCTCCCTCCCTGGAGGTGTTCAAGGCCAGGTTGGATGAGGCCTTGAGTGACCTGTGCTAGTGGGAGGTGTCCCTGCCTATAGCAGGGGGTTTGGAACTGGATGAGCTTTGAGATCCCTTCCAACCTAAACCATTCTGTGATCCTGTAAGCAAGGGAAGCAAAAGATAAAGTGGGACAGTAAGGACAGCAGAATCCAGGCTAACAAACAGGAAAAGAAATTAAAGGGAAAGGAGAGAAATAGGTCTGAGTTGTTTCCTTTTGTCCTGTGGATTGGGATTGTCTCTCTGCAGCTGCCACCATTATTTATTCTATATTATTGTAGCACACTGAAGGAGCAGGAGTTGAAATCAACTCAAGAGCATGACATTTGCTGACAAATGATTCTGAAGAGTCTCCCCCAAACTAAACTTAGAGATTCATATTTTGAAGGCTGTATGGATGGGAGATCCCAGCGTGGATGAAAATGAAATCACATCAGTGGAGATGTGGATATGTAGATAGGTGGTGCTTGTTTTCCCTGGCTGCTGAACCTTTCAGCAACCTCAGCCAGCCCACAGTGCCACACAAGTCTGTCTCCTGACATGTGTGCTTATTTAAAGGCCCTAACACTGTACCCAGTGATTATGGATGTCTGCAAACATGAATGATGAGTGAGACTTTGATTTCAGAGTGGGCAGGTCAGAGGTGACCTCAGTACTGCACCAGGACTTTGAGCTGTCCCAGCACCCCGGATTCTGAAATGAGTCCAGTGCAGAGTCATAAAGATGATGAAGGGAATGGAACATCTCTCTTATGGGGAGAGCCTGAGGGAGCTGGGGCTGTGCTGCTGAGACTGAGAGGTGGCCTCATCAGTGCTTATAAATATGTGCAGAGTGAGTGCCAGGAAGATGGAGCCAGGCTCTGCTGGGTGATGCCCAGTGACAGGACAAGGGGCAATGGGTGGAAGGTGAGGTGTAGAAAGTTTCATGTAAACATGAGGAGGATTTTTTTCCCTGTGAGGGTGACAGAACACTGGAACAGGCTGCCCAGGGGGTTGCAGAGTCTCCCTCTCTGGAGATAATCAAAACCTGCCTGGATGCATTCCTGTGTGATCTGGTATAGGTGATGCTGCTCTGGCAGGGGTGTTGAACTGGGTGACATTCTGTGGTTCTGTGACTTAAAAGTGCTGGGCATGGGAAACCTACTTCAGCAATTTTCAGTGTGTCAAAATGGCACAAGTAGAGAGCTTCTGAGAAGTGTTTTTGGTGAAAGCCAAGACTTTTTGGTGGCAGTAGTAGTTGTGTGTTATTAGGTCATTTGCCACTGCCACCTTGGCTGACATCTCTGGTATCTGAAATATTCAACTTTTGGCCAGACTGGTTTGTACAGTATGAATTTCATCAAGTCAGTGTGGAGCTGGTGTGCAGGAGAGGGCCATGTGCATGCCTGCATGGTAAGTCCCTGAAAACAGATGTTTCTGTAAAAAGGAAAGGAAAAGGAACGTGCTGCAGCTGGGAATCCTGGAGTGCTTTATGCACTGCTGCAGGCTAACTTTGGAAAGGAGGAGAGGGCAAGGATGGGCCATGCCTTAAAACAGGGAGCTGTTGAGAGTGGGTGGAAAGTAGTCAGCATAAAGAACCATCTTGTAGGAGATTTGAAAACAGAAGATTACTGTGGCTTTGCTGCCCCAATAAATTCATCCTTCTTTCTTGCTTCAGCCAGCTGCTCCTTCCCTTCCTTTGCATTGGATGGAAGTGGATGCAGCAGTAAAATCCCTCGCAAGCACCATTTTTCCCTGGAGGGTTACTGCTTACTGACACATCTGTTTGGGTCCCACAGCAGCCTGGGAAGTCTGGGGTGCACTTTGTGAAATGAAGAGGCAAAGTGAACCTCACAAGCATAGATGCACACAGACAACAATTAAAGCTAAAGCTATGCTTTGTGTACCGTGGTGTGATGGTTTGGGAGTTACCTGCCTCCCCACTCTATGAAAAACACCCAGACTAGAGTCAGCTGGCTGGAAGTTAAGGAATGAGGATCTATTTACAGCTTAGCACAATGTACAAGTGCACACATATATACATACACTGTGTGTGTATATATATACACACAGACAATATACACATGTATACACAATATATATACATATATATACACACAATATACATGAATGTTTACAGAAATATACAGAAATGTACAAGTTAAAGGTAATACAGAAACACAATCCCCCTCTCAGAAATCAGAGTCCCTAGGAGGGTCTCCCAACCACGCTTCCACTTTCTTTCCACCCCTATACCTTACCCCAGGGTCTGCCTTACGTGCAAGGTGAGTTTGGAGGATTGGCAAGGGGGCTTAGCAGAATGATTAGTTGGGTTACACAGCAGAAGGCCAGAAGAAACAGCAGCTCCCAGAGAGAGAGACTCTCCTTGTTATCTGTGTTTGTGTCCTTGTTTCATACATCTCAGCAAGCCTGTGAGTGAAGCAGACATCAGCATTGTTTGCTTTTCACAGCCTGTAATCTAATTCTGTCATTAAAATATCCCAATTAACCTCAAACCAGCACACATGGCCCTACAGGGGAGGCAGATCACTGAAGAATGTGAAACATGAGAAAAAGAAATAAACCCTTCCCCCCAGAGCTTGGTGCAGTCCCTCCCTGTTTTCCCAAGTGAATCCTCTTAATTTTCCACGGAGCCCTGTGTGGCTGAGGGAAATGCTTGCAATGTGCTGTTTTGCAGAAGGGTGGTTCCCTGTGCCCTTGGAAAGAGGCCTGTGCTGAAAACCAAACAACAACAAAAACTTTCCCTTCAGGAAGCCAGGGCCTGGGTTTTGAAAGTGTGCGTGCATGTCCATTGCTTTTGGCATGGGCTTTGTGCAAGCATCCAAGAACAAATCTTGCTTTGAACGTGATGAAATGCGTGTGGAGGCAGTAATGTAGCTTTGCACATGTGTCTCAGCAGGCTGGAAACGTTACCCCCCATTGTATGGATCTGCTCAGGATCTGATAGGGGATCCTGGGCAAACAAAAGGCTGCATCTTGCATGTCTTGATTTCTAGTGCCCCAGATAATTACTTAAACACTGGTGGGAAAAAAAAAAAATCTTAAGAAATGCTATTAAACAGCAAAACTTATCTCTTCCCCTTCTAAACATAGCTAAATGAACATTTTACCTTGGCAACATTAGAAATCTAATCATTTTCTACAGCATTTTGCTTTAAGTTTCTGCCTTTTCAGGCTTTCTCATGGGATATGGTGTCTCTTCTGTTTATGCCTCGCTGAACCTGGCCGTGTATGAGCAGAGCAGTAATGTCGTCACACCTTGGGATTTTATCCATTCAGTTTTGTCCCAAGACTGACTTAGAGTCAGGTGATTGAATGTCTCACCTCAGCTCTCATCTTTTTAAAGCAAAGTTCTGTGCTCCACAGACATAAAGTTTCAAGTCTGGCGCAGAACCAGCTGCAGATGTGTTATCTCCTCGACTGTCTGGTGGAGGAAGGAGAGACTAGCTCTCTGTTTTGCCAGAAGAGAGGTGCAGCACTGAGATTTGCAGCACTCCAGAAACCAGGAGTACCCTGTCCTTTCAAGAGTTTCTTGCAGAAGCAGTGACACCCCAGTGCTGTCTCCAGCTTGGTGTTGGTTAGTACCTTACCGGTTATTAGAAACCTGACTGCTTTCTTATTCTCTTCAATGTTGTTAGAAGGGCATTTCACTGCCAGGTTGCAGAAACTTTCAGACCACTTTCTTTCCTGCCTTTCACCTTCCCAAGGAGCAGCATTTGCCATACTGTAACAGCACTTCAGAGCTGAGTGAAATTTGGATGCATCTCATACCTTTGAGTAGGTACCTTTGGTTAAAGGTTAGCTCATGGTTCCCTTCTCTTTGTGCCAAGTGTCAGCTTTCAGGGAGCACATCAGGGGAGGATGGCACCTCACTGCAGCTGCAGGGATGTGGTTTCAGGGGTGGTGACACTGCCAGTTCAGCCTGTACCCATGGGCACGTGTTGTCCTTAGGCATGGAGCTAGCAGGCTTGTGGGTGGTATGGTGATAGCTCTGCTGGAAACTTGCTGGGAAGCCTTATCAGGAAGAGCTCATCAGGAGGAGGCTGGAGGGAAAAGCACCATTCTCTTTTTGTCAAATAGCAAAATGGTTTTCCCCCAGAGAGCAGCTGTGTGAATCAAAGACCACAGGTAAAGGCTGCTGTGATAAACACCCACCACGTTTTCCCTTTGCAACTACTTTGGCTTCCTTCTTTCAGAGGTGAAAGAAAAGCTGATGGAGAATGCTTTCCTTTCTCAGAAATGGGATTTCGATACCTGAAGAAGCTGACAATGTCCCCCCTCTCTCTTACATTCTGGCACTGTGGAAGGCTTCAGCTTAACCCTAGTAGTTAAGCTGTAATTGCCTGAACAGAGCCAGGGGGAAGCTGGTGAAAAGTGACACATGTAGCTTTTTTTTTTTNTTTTTTTTTTTTTTTTTAATGTCATTCATGCAATTGCCTTTTAACAAGAACAGTCTCCAGGCCGTCCCTAGAAGGACCTGTCTGCTAAGGGGCATATATCACAAAGTTCTTGATCACTTCCTCTTGCCAGGCTTTCCCTTGTTTGTTACGGAGCATTGATGTGCTGTGAGAGTCTCTCGTTACAGTAATTCCTGCGTGCTGGACTAAAAGGTCCTCCTGGGAGCAAGCCTGTACAGGCTGAGAGATGGGCTAGGTGATCTTCTCCATCTCTGCCTTCTGTGATTGTCTCCTTCACACATGACACTTCTCTAAACAGTGCCCTTAGAGAGCTCTCCTGGCGGTAAAGCTCTAAACCGCCAGGATTATCCAAGGAGAGCCTTTTTAGCTCAAAGTACATCACATAATGGAACGTGTAGACAGCTCAATGAAAGCAGCACTTTTGCAGGCTAAGCATCTGGTGCATTCTCAGGGGACCGTGGCTTGACTCCCATCATCTGCCAATCAGGTCGTGGCTTGGCACGGCAAGTTTCTGGGCTCGTGGCGTGTGGCTCTGCAGAGCTGTCACCGTCCTGAAGAGTGGCCCCAGGAGAGCAGACAGCTGAGCAGCTTTGTACCCTGGTGTGCCTGGGGGCTGCCAGGCCAGCGCCTCAGTGCGGGAGGGCTCCATGCTCTGGAGTTCTTCCCATCCTGGGAAATGTGCAGGGCTTCTCTCTGCTGAGGGGTCACCTGCTCACCACTGAACTGTGCTTCCTTTAGCAGCTGAAGCTGCTAGTGGAGCACACTGGCACAGCTCGAGAGCAGGCACCGCTGCTGTGGGAGCAGCCAAAAGCATTCTCGACCCCTGTCTGAGCATCGTCCCTTAAATGTTCCGACAGTGGCCTGGCCTCGCTCTGGCACCACTGAGGCACCCACAATGGTGTGCCAAATGTGTGCCACCCAAATTACACCTGGCAAAGAGGAAGCAGCATGCTGAGGGCAGTGCACAGCTGTCAGCTCCCAACAGCTGTGACGGATGCATGGGTCTCTGCCACTCCCTCTCACCCAGCTCTGGAAGCAAGGAGAGGCTTCTCCCAGGATCCAGAAAAGCTTATGCTGTCACAGCAAAACCCCTGCCTGCAGCCAAGAAACCTGCTCTCCTTCAGCCTGCTCCTGTAAGTACCAGTTCCGTAGGAAGCAGGACTTGAGATGCATAGAATGAGTAAGTTTCTTCATGTTCTGGGTAAGATGTTTGCCTCTTGGTTTGTTGAGGATCCTGCAGACAAAATATACAATTCTGGGCTCTTTTTTTTTTTCTTTTTTTTTTTTTTTTTTTCTCCTTCTTTTCTTTTTGAGTAAGTGTGTTCCCTGAGGCATAGAACATGCTGGCACTGCAGCTCCCTGGATCCTGGCTGCCTTGCTGGGGTCAGAACAGTCTGGTGAAATCAGAGGAACTGTCATTATGCTGGCTGCAAAAGTAGGGCTGCTGAGGTATGAGCCAGGGGAGCGGTCTGTCCAAAATCTGGATTGCAAATGCATCAGGCTGTCAAACCCCAGCCTCCTCCTGTGCAAGCATGGTCAAACCTAATGCCGCACACTTCCTCAGACTGCCTACCCCCTCTCCACCACTCACTGACCTGTGTGGAGGCAAAGGAGTCTGTTCTTGTGAGCCCAGTCAGCTGTAGGCAGGGTGACATCAGCGGCTTCTTGCTTGAGATGTTATTTAGATTAACAAATTGGGGGTTTGGTATCAGCAGCATGCAAGACTCTAAGGCTTCCTCACAGAGCTATTGACAGAACACTTTGTAACCTGAGGAGCTCTTCAAAGAGGGACAGCTTGCTTGCCTTTACTCCCTTTTGATTTTACTCCATAACCAGCTATAGCTGTCCTGTCCCTGAGCAAAGTGAGGCATGCTCTGGCTTACTTGGAGCGTGCAAAGCGTTCCCAAAGCTGAGATGAAATGCAAACACTCGAGAGAAAATGATAAGACAGAGTAAGCAAGCACATATTAGCAGAAAACAAGAGCTTGTTTTTACAGCCTGCCTCTTCATTATCTCAGTAGAGAGTGGTCCTGGGTTGTGTTCATGCCTTAACTGTGGCGAAGTGGAAGGGCCTGATCCTTCAGAGCTTTGCTGAGTGAATACAGCCCAGTGCTTTGCACAGTGCCATAGGAAGCTCGTACAATCAGGTCACACAAATGAGACACTGCAGAACAGCTCCTTGTGAGTCACACTTTGCTCCAAGGTCTTGTCTTCCCTGGGCTTCTGTGGTGGTGGTTGCTGCTTTTCTACCTGCTGGGTAACCAAGCAAGACAGCATGACTAGTTTGGGCACACGTCTGGCATCACCTCACAGTGCCACAGGCCCCTTCAGGTCCTCACCTGGTGTGCTGATGCTGTGGGACATCCAGGAGGATGTCACCTCTGACTTGCTGAGAGAGACCTTAGAGCTGTGAGTTTCCATATCCAGTAAATTCTTCCCTTGAATAACATTTCTCTGAGACTGAGGCATTACGTAAAGTTGCAGCTGAACTGCCCCTGCTTGCCCCAGCCAGTGCAGGAGCCATGGCAGCGTCAAGGCAAGAAGGCACTTAAAAACATTAAGGAGAGGCAAGGCCATAAGAAAAACAGGTTGCCCAGGGAGGTTGTGGCTGCTCCCTCCCTGGAGGTGTTCAAGGTCAGGCTGGATGAGGCCTTGAGAGACCTGTTCTAGTGGGAGGTTTCCCTGCCTATGGCAGGGGGCTGGAACTGGGGGAGCTGTGAGGTCCCTTCCAACCTAAACCATGCTATGACAAAGGATTCTCTCTGTGTTCGCTCGCCCTGGCACCGGCGCCACAGCTCCTGTCTAGATGTGTTTTAACGGAAAAGAAAACCCGTGTCGGGTGGGTGTTCTCTTTTGTGATTTATCTCTTTTGGAAATGGATCAACCTCCTGTTAGAATTTCTGAAAGTCTCAGAGGAGGAGGAGATCTCAGTGCTCCTACAGCAACCCTTCACCTGCATGCAGTCCCCAGCTCTCCCTCCTCAGATTTCTCCCCCTCCCACCTACTCAGGAACGGGAACATGATGTGTCGGTGTTATCCCACAAGACAAGAGCCTTCTCTAGTGCTATTTTTAGCCCGGTGAGTGCACCCTGCCTGCCATGAAGTGTTTAATTCAGCCTCCTTGCTCATTTAAAAGGAGGCTGTTGAGCACTCTGACCGCCACAGCTCCACTTTTACAGCTGGCTGTAAATTTTCTGAGCGCACAGTGGTATCTTTAGCTTTGACTCCATAGATTTCCTGTTGAGCTGCAAGATGCAATCCTGCAAGTGTGCTGAAAGCTAAATATACCCTCCTGGGCTGACACGCTGCCAAACAAACAGGGGCAGTGTCAACATGAGTTTTTTCCAGTGCTGAACTGGTCAAGTTATTCTGGAGGAGGTGGAGCCTAGTTCAATTAGTTAGGCAATTAAGTTTGTTTTGGCATTTAAATAATCTTTGGAGCTCTTTCTGTGCTAATCTTGTTTGTATTGCTGTAGAAAAGACTGTGTGACCCAAATTGCAAGCGCTGGGCTCAGCTCTGACTGCCAAGCCTGTTGCAGATGAAGGTTTTCATCCTGGCTTTGGCTTCAGAAGAACATTGTAACTTTTCACTCGCACTTGTTAGCGTGGCCACAGCCTTTGACAAAGACCAGAAATGAAATTTAAAGCAGGAAACCCATCCATGAGACACAGCTCTTGGCTTGTTTATCTTCCTAGCTCTAGTATCAGGCTGGTGTTACACATTTGGAGTGATTCTTCCGAGTACAAGCTTGGGGACAGGAATTTCCTGAGCTTTGTTGTGATGTGGCTTTTACCAGTCAGTGCACTCTTATTTCATCGGATATAGGATGTATTTTTAGGCCATAATGTTTTGGGGGGAGGGAAAAGGCGAATTATTCTTCCAGGTTGTATACCTTGGTTTCAGTGTGGTAAATCTTTGACCATTTCCTCCTGTTAGAAGCTGTGAGGGTGCCCAGCACCTGCTGAAGATGCAGCAGGCCTTCCTCATCTGCAGCTGCCTTTGGGTGTTAAGCTGTGTGAGCACAGTGCTGCTTGGTTTTCAGAAGGGAGCTTGCTACCAGATGAACTTTAGCTAAGGCTCTTGCTGCACTTAGAACCACTGCAGAGAGCTACAAGCTGGAGATTCCCTCTCTGCTGTGAGTAGGAGTGGGGCAGGGGCACTCCTCACTGCCACACCACAGGAGTTCCCTCTAACACTTCCCCCAGAAGCTTTTGAAGGCTTGGGGGCTCTGCCTTGGCTTGTATCTTTGCTGGATTTAGTGGCTAGGCAAAGGAGTGGGAGTATGCTGCAGGATTGTTTCTGAAAAGTCAGGGAGATGAAGGTTGTATTTTATCAAGAGCAGTGTGAGCAGCAGGGTGAGGGAAGTGATCCTTCCCCTCTACTCTGCACTGGTGAGACCCCACCTGGAGTACTGCATCCAGTTCTGGAGCCACTATTACAAGAGGGCTGTGGATGTCCTGGAAGGTGTCCAGAGAAGGGCCATGAGGATGATGAGAGGGCTGGAGCTGATCTGCTATGAGGAGAGACTGAGGGAGTTGGGACTGTTCAGTCTGGAGAGGAGAAGGCTCTGAGGTGACCTTATTGTGACCTTTCAGTATCTGAAGGGGGCCACAAGAAACATGGGGAGGGACTTTTTAGGATGTCATGTATTGATAGGACTGGGGGGATTGGATCCAAGCTAGAAATGGGTAGATTCAGACTGGATGTTAGGAAGAAGTTCTTCACTATGAGACTGGTGAGACCCTGGAACTGGCTGCCCAGGGAAGTGATGGAAGCCTCATCCCTGGAGGTGTTTAAGGCCAGGCTGGATGAGACTTTGGACAGCCTGATCTAGTGTGAGGTGTCCCTGCCATGGCAGGGAAGGTGGAACTAGATGATCTTTGTGGTCCCTTCCAACCCTGACTGATTCCATGATTCTATGATCTATGGTTGTCATTTTCCTGGGCATTGTCACTGTACCATTCTCCAGGTGATGGCTTGTTTATGTGTTTTAAGAGAGAAATGTCTCTTCATAAGCAGTGAGAACATATAGTAGTACCTCAGCTCAGAGTACCAGATGATTTTGGAAAGAAGCCAGCAAAGAAAACATGCCACTTACAGTTAAATAAAGATAATAATGCTAATTGATGAGGATAGGACAACAATACACAATGCTAATGCATTGTGCCTGTTTAAGGAGATGCTTTTGTGTGTGTGTGTGCAGTGACAAATCAAATGCTGAAACCTGGCGATGCTGCTCCAGTTTGGAGTTGTCAGACAAAGCACACGTCCCATCCTGGCTAAGAATCACAAACCTTTTTAAGAAGCTGAAGTGTTCTGCTAGGGTGCAGAGTTACTCAGGGAACAGCACATGGAAGTGTGAGTGCTGAAGCTGCTGGAGGTGTCGATGAGGTGCAAGCAGCACAGCGTTCGGCACTGCTGGTGCTCCTGCCAGTGGTGTGGCCTTCCTGCCTTCCTGCTGGGCTTCTCACAGAGGAAATTTCCCAGATCACACCCTGACCCTTGGCTACCTCTGACAGTCCCTAAGCGCCCTCAGAGGAGAGCTTTGGCACCTTTGGAACCGGAGTCAGCCCACAGAAAGCACAGTAACTCGGTGAGCGGCAGCTTGGTGCTCTTGTAGCTCCCTTCTGTGTTTCACTCTCAGACGAGTGGCTGTCAGAACCAAGCAAAGTCTTTCTCTCTTTGTGCCTATCTGTGGTAACATTTCCTTAGCAGCATTTCCTGCTGCCTGGTGTATTCAGTGGTAGCTCCTTCTGGTGAAGCCCAGGGAGATGCCAGTGCTGGCAGGGTCAGTGAATGTGGTGGGCAGCAGCTACCAGTCTGTTTTGCAGGTGATCTCTATGTGTTAGTTGTGTGTTTTCATGCACAAGATCTAGAAACTCAGATTTTGGGATCATCAGGTTGAAGTCCAGTGAAAATTCCACAGAATATTTCCATGCATAAAGGATCCTCCCCTTCTACTCTGCACTGGTGAGACCCCACCTGGAATACTGCATCCAGTTCTGGAGCCACTATTACAAGAGGGATGTGGAGGTGCTGGAAGGTGTCCAGAGAAGGGCCATGAGGATGATGAGAGGACTGGAGCTGATCTGCTATGAGGAGAGACTCAGGGAGTTGGGGCTGTTCAGTCTGGAGAGGAGAAGGCTCTGAGGTGACCTTATTGTGACCTTTCAGTATCTGAAGTGGGCTACAAGAAAGCTGGGGAGGGACTTTCTAAGATGTTAGGTATTGATAGGACTGGGGGGAATGGATCCAAGCTAGAAATGGGTAGATTCAGACAGGATGTTAGGGAGAAGTTTTCACCATGAGAGTGGTGAGACCCAGGAACAGGTTGCCCAGAGAGGTGGTGGAAACCTCATCCCTGGAGGTGTTTAAGGCCAGGCTGGATGAGACTCCTGACAACCTGATCTAGTGTGAGGTGTCCCTGCCCATGGCAGGGGGCTTGGAACTGGATGATCCCTGTGATCCCTTCCAAGCCTGACTGATTCTATGATACAACTCAGCTTTTTTTGGTGGGCTGCTGTGGAGGTGGCCGAAGTTTTGGGCAGTGAAAAGCAGAGGTGGCTCTGAAGAGAGTCACAAAACTTGTGACACTCCTGGTAGTCACAGATGGGTCTTTTATTTGAAGCATTGTGAACCCGGCTTGCCAGCTGGAAGGCAGCACAGGAACCTCACTTCACCTGATTTTATGAGAATATTTGATTACTGCGTTTGCCAACAGAGCAAGAGTGCCTCTGAAAACAGTGACCCAGACCTGCTAAACCTGTCTTAAGTAAGAATCGTGATTCACTGGGGTGCTCCCCAGTGTGTTCCCAGCTCATTGCAGGGCTCCAGGTAGTTTTGGAGGTTAAGATTTTTAAGATGCTAATGACAGAGTTACAGCTACAACCTTAGGGGAGGGGGAGCTAAACAAGAGGAGGATTCATTAGAGAACAAAAGAGACACTGGAGGCTTTGAACCTAGGAGTCTCCCACACATTAACTAGGTGTACTGCCAATGCGCTGCAGATGTGCCTTACATGAACACATAAGGTAATGATATGTCTACAAAGGGCTGAATGCCTCTGTTTGATGTTTTGTAGTGAATTATAGTTAAGCAGGTGGGAAGCTGCAAGCTCTCCAGTCCCTCCATATGTCAGAAATAGGATATTAAGAGGTCTGTGGATATCTTCTGCGGTTTCTGTAGTCACAGCTGATGGCCACGCCATGTGTTGGTGAATTGGAGCCCCGCACTACCCTTGGGAATTACAGCCTGTGGTTGCACAGAGGCACCATTTGCTTCTCTTTGTGAAGGGTTTGAGGTATCAGCTCTCTGTGTTGTTTTTTTTAATACAGGCAGAGGATGAAGTAGCTGGAAAGAAGGAGGCATCCCATGTCCCTAGAGATTTCTGATGCTCTTTGTTTTCGTGCCTCACCAGGTCAATACTAGAGGGATGCTCAGAGAGCCCCAGTAGGTGAACTGCCCTCTGGAGCAGCCTTGCAGAGGCAGTGCTGGGTGTCTCACATTCAGGACAGGGCACACAGCTCTTAGCCAGCCTCTGGTTCCCTGAACACCACAAAATCAACCTAGGGAGTGGGGACACATGAATGTGGCTTCAATTTCTAAGAAAACTGTGCAATTGTACTCAGAAAAACTGGGTCTGCAAATCAAGGTTTGTCACTGAAATGTGATGGCTGTGCCTGTAACCCAGGGTGTGGCAGAGGAAAGTCCAAACAAAGATGTATTACAGGAGTTTGCCCAACAGTCTGGTTTGTGCTTCACTGCAGAAAATGAAATAACATCCTAATCCAAGATTTAAGCCTACTCATGATCAGGATTGGGACTGAAACTGGCTTAGCTGTAGTTTCTCTTGTTCTTGCCAAGCAGAGCACAGCTGGAAGCACAGATAAGCTGTGGCTTCTGCTAGAGACTTCTACAACAGTGAGGCCGGGCCCTCATGGAGCTAGGGAGATACCAAGAGAAGCAAGAAAGGGGACAGAATTCTTGCAGCTGGGGAAAGATCAGGGCCAGAATGAAAGTACATTACTGCTATGTGTTTGTCTGTAGAGATGCACCCAAAATATTCCATTAAAGATGAAGTTCTTCAGATTTAGATTTATTTAGCTCCAGGTTCATCTATATAGGGTTGGGTGGGGTTTTTTGTGCTGTTCCATCTTTAGCCATTGCACATTGGTGTCTCATTGAGCATTTGAATGTAAAAGGTGCCGAGGCTGACTGGGAAGATCTTTAATTGTAGGTCATTCCCTTCCGCACTGTTCATGATGAAAAAACTGCAGTGAGGAAATGCGAACGCTGGGCTAGAGGAGGTCACCAATAATCTATGCACCTGCCAATCCCATTAGCTCCTTTGGATTTTGCACTGTAGGAGCCTAGAGGAAGTATGGCCTAAAAATAGCTGACCAAATTATGAAAAGGAGTCAGGCAAACCTTCCCTCAGCCGCGCCGGAGCATTTTGAGCAGCGGTAATAGCAAAGCCGCAGTGTGGGAGCTCTTCCCTTTTCTCAAGAGACTCGATTTTACAAAGGATAAAGAATGATGGATGAGAGATCTGCCCTCTTTTCAGTTAAATAACTTTTAATGCCACCTAAGAGGAGGCAGAGAGATTTTGTCATCCCATTGGGTGTTTTAGATGCATGCAGAGCGCAGCCTTGGTGAGGTGGTTGGGATTTTTGGGCACCAGATCTCCGCCACTTAGCGTTATTTTCTCAGATCGGACACGTAGCTGTGCAGCAGCACCCTGGGACATGGTCAGATGTAGGATAGTGGTAGGGCTAATGGTGCTGGAGTGTGTCCAGAGAAGGGCCATGAGGATGATCAGAGGGCTGCAGCACCTCTGCTATGGAGACAGACTGAGGGAGTTGGGGCTGTTCGGCCTGGAGAGGAGAAGGCTCTGAGGTGACCTTATTGTGGCCTTCCAGTGTCTGAAGGGGGCTACAAGAAAGCTGAGGAGGGACATTTTAGGTAGTGATAGGACTGGGGGGAATGGAGAAAAACTAGAAGTGGGTAGATTCAGACAGGATGTTAGGAAGAAGTTCTTCACCATGAGACTGGTGAGACCTTAGAGCAGGTTGCCCAGGGAGGTGGTGGAAGCATCCCTGGAGGTGTTTAAGACCAGGCTGGATGTGGCTGTGGGCAACCTGATCTAGTGGAAAGTGTCTCTGCCATGACAGGGGTTGAAGCTAGATGAGGTCCCTTCCAGCCCTGACAATTCTATGATGTTAATGAAGAGCATCACTCTTTGCAAACAGGACAGTTTTCATTTTTCTGAACAGCTTCAACAGGATTTTTCTGAGGTTTGCATTTTTCTCTTCCAGATCCATTTAAAGTTATTGAGATAATGCAATTAGAAGGNGATCAGAGGGCTGCAGCACCTCTGCTATGGAGACAGACTGAGGGAGTTGGGGCTGTTCGGCCTGGAGAGGAGAAGGCTCTGAGGTGACCTTATTGTGGCCTTCCAGTGTCTGAAGGGGGCTACAAGAAAGCTGAGGAGGGACATTTTAGGTAGTGATAGGACTGGGGGGAATGGAGAAAAACTAGAAGTGGGTAGATTCAGACAGGATGTTAGGAAGAAGTTCTTCACCATGAGACTGGTGAGACCTTAGAGCAGGTTGCCCAGGGAGGTGGTGGAAGCATCCCTGGAGGTGTTTAAGACCAGGCTGGATGTGGCTGTGGGCAACCTGATCTAGTGGAAAGTGTCTCTGCCATGACAGGGGTTGAAGCTAGATGAGGTCCCTTCCAGCCCTGACAATTCTATGATGTTAATGAAGAGCATCACTCTTTGCAAACAGGACAGTTTTCATTTTTCTGAACAGCTTCAACAGGATTTTTCTGAGGTTTGCATTTTTCTCTTCCAGATCCATTTAAAGTTATTGAGATAATGCAATTAGAAGGATGAAAAATTGGGGGGGGGAGGGGGGGGGAATGGGATGGAGGAAGGGGGAACCCAACTCAAAGCCTGCAAAATAATTGCTG